>NJES01000186.1:0-29558 GCA_002591395.1 Ophiocordyceps camponoti-rufipedis | reverse complement strand
GCCCCTCCCCACCCCCCACCTCCCCCGTCGAGCCGGCCAAGTCACGCTCGCAGCCGCCAACAACCTCACAGGCGGCGGCTTCTACGCCGAATTCGGCGTCGGAACACCGCCCCAGACCCTCTCCTTCTTGCTCGACACGGGCAGCAGCGATACATGGGTCAACTCGGTCAACGCAGAGCTCTGCCGTAGCGCTCAGCAGCAGACGGATCTCGGAGCCTGGTGTCTCCGGCAGTGTCCGTTACCCTACAACCCCATCCCATCCCAATCTCACGATAACCTCGTCACAACTAACAACAACATTCCCCCAGTCAACCCCAAGGCCAGCTCCTCCTACCACCTCCTCCAACCCGGCGGCTTCAACATCAGCTACCTCGACCGCAAGCACGTCTCGGGCGACTACTTCACCGACACGCTCACCATCGGAGGCCGCTCCCTCCGCAACCAACAACTCGGCCTCGCCCTCGACTCAACCCGCGCCACCGGCATCATGGGCCTCGGCTTCAGCGCAAACGTCGCCGCCGAATCCCCCTACCCCGTCGTCGTCGACTCCATGGTCGCCCAGGGCCTCATCGACGCCCCGGCCTTTAGCCTCTATCTCAACGCCCTGTCCGCAAAGGCCGGATCCATCCTCTTCGGCGCCATCGACACCCAAAAGTTCTATAACCGTCTCGCTACCCTCCCCCTCATCGCCATGCAGTCTCCCTCGTCGTCTCCCGCCTCCGCCAGCACCGTCACCGCCTTCAACGTCCGTCTCCGCAGCTTCTCGGCCGATGGCGTCCGCCTACAGTCAGACGCCCTCTCCGCCATCCTCGACTCCGGCTCTACCATCTGCCTCCTCCCAGCCTCCCTCGCCCAGAGCCTCCATCGCAAGTACCGCGTCGTCAGCGATCAGGCCTTCCCTGCTCCCCTCGTCGACTGCGCCTATCGCGACTCCACCACCAAGACCTTTGACTTCGACTTTGGCCCCGTCACCATCCGTGTGCCCATCCGCGAGATGATCATCGACGCCTTTGGCCCCGATCTCCAGCAGGCCTTTCGCAGCCCCGAAGTCGCCTCCCTCTTCGCCGGCTGGTCGTCCGTCTGCGTCTTTGGCATCGGTTCCACCTCGGACTACGGCGTTGTCTCTGATTCCTTTGCTCTCCTCGGTGACACCTTTATACGCAGCGCCTACATTCTCTACGACCTCGCCAATCGTCAAGTCGGCATGGCCCAGGCCCGCCTCGACTCCACCACCTCCAACATTGTCGACATCGCCAAGGACGCCAAGCAGATCCCCTCCGATGCCGGTGTGGCTCAAGACAGCGCTGCCTCCGCCGGCCCGATTCCCGCCTTGATCGCCCTCATCGTTGCTGGCCTGCTCTTGTTGTAGAGGGTCTATTCTCTATCAATACTCACGTACGATACCCTTCATCCGCAGAGTCATGACGCACGGCCTACCTCTACCTCGCCTTGCACATATCCCTCGACTCCAACTCATCACTTGCATACAACTTTTCCTTGGTTTAATACCACTTTCCCGTTACCCCTACACCATCATACGAGTCCAAGGTGCAATGTAAATCAACGGCCACCACACCAGAAGAGCGAGTATCCATAAATAGAAATGAAACACCACATGAGAGACGGCACTCAAACATCACATGGCATGACTCTTTAATCCGCAAACCGTTCCCTTCGTATTGACCCTGCAGTCCGTGAACGAGACCTCAAAAGCCATAGCAACGCACGATATCCATACACGCAGCCGTCCACATCTCCCGATTCCTCTCGGCTGACAACATCACCCCGGTCGAGAGTCTCTGGTTCTCGTCATAGGCACCATCGGGCATCCTGTCTCACACCTCTTCATCACAGAACCCCGTCTCCCCTCCCTTGCGAACAAGACCGACAACAGACAACCCGCCGTCACCCCGACTCCGCTATTCCATCTGGCTGTAGCGCTCCCGGGCCTTTTGCTGTGCCGCCGTCAGGTAGCTGGCGTAGCTATCAGTCGTCCTCCCCTCGGCAATCTCAGCCGCGTCCCCCAGCTTGCCGCCCTCGGCACCTAGTCCCACGCCGCCCTTGTAGGCGCTCGCCGTCAGGGCCTCCGTCAGGCCCGCTCCCTGAGCGCCGAGTCCGCTCCCGGCCGACCACCCCATCTTGGCCAGCATGCCGGCGCCCTTTGACTCGCCCGCCTTCTTGCTGTCGTCCCGGGGCGCTTCCTGGGTCTGTCCCGGCTGAGGCTTCGGGTCCGGCTTGTCGGGCTGGTTGTGAGCCTCCCGTCGCTCCTTGGCCCGGTCGCGGTACTGCGCCGGCTCGGCCTTTTGGGCCTTGTCTCGGGCCGCCACCATCGGCAGCGCCGCCGCCACCTTGTCCTTGTTTCCCATCTGCCGTCGATGGTACTGGGACCCTTGATGTTTGTCGAGCTCCTCGACCGATTTGTATCTCTTTGTACAGAGAAAACAAATCATCAGGCTGCGATCGACGTACGACACCTCGCTGGGTGTCTCTTCCGCCGGGGTCACTGCCGCCGGGGCCGGGGCTGGAGCTGCAGGCTCCGTCTTGACACGCTGCGGCTTGGCCGCCTGGCCCGAGAAAGGCATCGAGAACTTGACCGATGCCCCGGGAGGCAAATGGCCTGCCGCGGGACCCTGTGCAATCTCCTCGTGCCTGCGCTGCCAGAGGGCCATCTGCGCCGCCATGACCGGGGCCGCCGTGACTGGGAGCTTTTTGGTCGTCGACTCGGACAGGGGCTCGTCCGCTTTGCGCTTCTTCGCCTTCGTCTTGGCCGTCTCCTCTTCAGATTGGGGGGCCTCTGAGGTGACGAGCTTGGGACTGGCGTACAAGTCCAGGTCTCGATATCTCACCCGCAGTGACGGATTGAAGAGGGGCACAAATGACATGAAATCAATGGTCGGCGTGATGGGTCGATCCTCCTGGACGAAGACGCCGATGTGAATAAGTCCAGCCGTGACCGGTGTGCCCGCAATCTGAAAGGAGCGCGTCATCTGGTGTTTTCGCAAGGCCGCGTACGCGTCGTTGAGCGTCCAGAACTCGGCAAAGCCAAAGGTCATCTTGATGTTGGTTGCAACCTCTCGCACCATGAAAACGCGATGCAGCGACCCGGGCCGCGCCCCGTAGCCGGCTCCGTCCACAGAAGGCGCCGTCGACTTGAGCTTGTGCGTCTCTTCCTGGGGCTTCTCTTCTTTGACGAGTTCCAGTCGCTTCATCTCCACGGCCAGCTGGTCCTCGTCGATATGGGATGGCAACGGCCAGACGCATAGGATCTGCACCTTGGTATCGACATCTCTGGCAAGTTGAGCAGGCCCAGTGCGCCCGGTCGGTCCTCCGCTAACTGAGTAGGGCACGAGGAAACCATTAGTCTGCTTCAACTCTCTCTTGGAAGCCGTGGACGATATACCTTGCGCAGCATTGCATCTTTCGCATTTAGTACGCCTTGAGTTGTATTTTCCGCACTGCGACAAAGGTCAGTCAGTCATCAAACAATGTGTTGGGGGCTGGATTGAGACGAACCGTCGCGCATCGCCACCTGGAGCCAGCAGGACCCTGCGAGGCTTCTCCCTCGGCCCCGGGGTTGCGAGAGAAGTGAAGGAAGACTTGAAACTTGCCATCTGGTATGTCATCAGTGGATTGCATCAGAAAGACGACAAGATGCGGGAAATGCTCTTTGACGAAAGTGGTCGCATCGTCGACATTTTTGAACTGTACAAAGGCCCTTGAGCTGCCCTCTGGAGACGAGTCAGCCAAGTAAGAGAGGGGGGGCGGTAAGAGTAATGCTCACCTTGTGGCTTGGCAACTCGCACCTCGATTGTTGGGAATTTGATGGCGACGGACGAGGCGAGGAGACCTTCTCGCAGCTAGAGATTCGACCAGTTAGCTCTGAGCTTCGGACCAAGCTGTGTATTTGGAGAAGACGTACAATCAATGCATTGATGCTCCGAGGAACACCTTCCAACACGACAGTATCCGTCGGTCTTCCGGCATCGCGAATTCGGTTGCGAGACGGGCTCCTCTGACGGTGGCCCAGTCCGTGGTCATCATGATGGTGGCGGCTTCTGCCGTTGTCTTCATGCCGAGGCTCATCCTGGTCACGAGATTCGCGAGGCCTATCGCGTCGACGGTCGTGATCGCGTCGAGGGCCATCATCGTACATGTCGTGGTAGTCCCGGTGAGCCTGGTAGTCTCGCCCGGCACGATGGTCCCGCTCGTCGCGATAGTCCCGCTCGTCGCGATAATCCCGTTCGGATCGATAGTCTCGCTCGTCTCCTCGATAGCCTCGATAGTCCCGTCCAACCCGATCATCAAACTGCGAGCGGCGTGAGTCCACATCGCGGCGAGAGGCGTGGGAATATCCATCATCTCGAGCACGGTAGCGATCATCACGGCGGTCATCATAGTAGCCCGTGAGGCGGTCCCCTCCGCCGCGAGGATAGCGCAGAGACCTTTCCTGCTGGTCGCCGTGCGGGTCTTGCCTCGGAGACCGGGAGTAGTCCCGTCGCCCCGTTGGGAAGTCAGCTCTCATGGCTCAGGACAAGGCTCGGCGGGAACGGGCTCCTCAGGTGCTGTCAATCCCAACTCAAGGCGCAGGCTCTGTCTTTACCCTGCCGCAATCGGTAGCGGTCGTCTCTGAAGTCGGCGTCGTCTCTCTGGCCTGCTTCGTCGTCTCTTTCGCGGAACAAGCCCAGATCACGGTCCCGCCCTCGGCTGGGCGATCGTGAAGGATAGTCGTCGTGCATAACGAAGGCTATGACCTCACGGTCGCTCTCTAGACGGATGGGCGAGAGGGAGAGGGGGGAGGGAAGAGGGTGGGGTTCTGAGGTGAACCGCAGTGTTTTCTTCCTCGTGGTGTTTTGTTATTTTGGAAGCGAAAGTGTGGCAGCTCAAGTCTGGTTAGGTACAGGCATGACGATGCTCAGTCAGCTCCCGCGCAGCACGTGACGCACGTCACCTCGAGAAAAAGAGACGAGCGAGGAGCAGCCAACAACTTGAAGCCTTCAGGCTACCAACGAATACAGATGGTCAGACTGCATCTGCATTAAAAGGCGTGTACGATGCAGGCCCTACGATGCCTCTGTGCGTTCGGTAGCTCGGCCGGCCTTGAGGCCCGACTGCGGACCGACTCGGACCATGTCGTCGCCAATGGAGGATCCCCGCCTTGAGCCCAACTCGACTCCTTCAACCTCAACCGCGTCATGGCCGGCTCCGAGAATGAGATTTGGGAATTATCCGGACATGGAAGCTATGTCTCTCTGACAAACGATCATCTCAGCATCGGGGCTGTCATGGACAGAGTTCGCAGCCCTGAAGCCGGTGCCATTGTCCTCTTCGCCGGTGAGCCTGACCTCTCTGATTGATGACTCTACGTGCTCATACGCAGCCTCAGGCACGACACGCGACAACTTCGCCGGCAAGCCCGTCAAGGAACTGCAGTACACGGCATACAACGGACTCGCGTTACGAACGATGCTGGCCATATGCGACGACATCCGGAGCAGACACGGTCTCAAGGGCATCGCCATGGTCCACCGCCTGGGCACGGTTCCCATCGGCGAGGAGAGCATACTGATTGCTGTTTCTGCGCCGCACAGGCAGGCCGCGTGGAGGGCGGGCGAGGAGGCTCTCGAGGCGTGCAAGGCAAAGGTCGAGGTGTGGAAGCGCGAGGAGTTTCATGGCGGAGACGGCGTCTGGCGTGCAAACCGGGATGGAGCTGCAGGTCAACGTGTTGTCGACTCTTGATGCACGTCTTTATCTGCTACCGCTCTGATATGTGCACGTTATCTATCTGCTATCGCTCTGTTCCATACCGTCAGGCCACACCTAGTCCTTCAGGCTGTCACTCTTTACCTTGGCTTAACCTCCGGGTCCAAGGTAATCTGCGTCTTCCTCTGTTGCTCATTCTCGCTTCCCTCCTGTGGTTGTGTCTCCTCATACCTTGGCGGCAGCTCCTGCATCCATTCACACGGACAAGGCGGCGGATGAGCCGACGGTGATTCTCGTTCAAACATGACTGGCTCGAGTCAGAAGGTGATATGGCAGATTATTTCTGGCCACTCACCGACATGCCCTCTATATGCGTCCGTAAATGTCACATCCTGTCCCATTCCTTCGACGTCGACTGCTTCTGTCATGGCCGAAGGATATACGACAATGCCATATTCTATGTGCAGCATGTGCCAAAACATGGGCGGGGGGCTGCCACAGTCAGTCTGAATCCTGTCGTAGGTCAAAGCAGGCCACGATCTCACCTGTACTGGCCTTGCTTGATGGAGGCGTGAACCAGGAGACAGGCCGTCTCGAGGACCAATCTTCCATCCCGCACGGCCTCTTCCAGCTGCGGCCCTTCCAGCTTGTGTATCCTCTGAAGCCTATCGAGCGAGTGCTTCGACGCTTTCTTCCAAGCCTTGGCTATGAGATGGAGATCCTTGTGAGGCTCGTACAGACCCGACATCTCGACGTTGTGAGGCAAGTTGGCAATGAAGGAGCAGAAGTAAGGAATGAAACAGCAAGAACACGGTAGGGGAAAACTGAGCGTGACTGCTGACAGGGTATCACGCAAACGGGGCTTGAAGCGCTTCAAAATTGTCCATCAGGGTGCATGCGCGTCATGACGCGGGTCCAGGCGGATATTACACGATGACGTGGGTACGGCGACTTGGCAGAAAGGAGTTGGACGAGAAAACTCACAAAGATAAGAGAGAGAGAGATGAAACGGAAAGTTTTGATTATACACGAGTAGTCCAGCTGGCATACGCGCAGAATAAAAGGGGAAACGCACGACCAAACACTCCCATGAGCGTCACAGGGCAAAGTTCTCGGTATGCAGAAACAGCTCCTCCAGCTCGTCGTCCCCCCAGATGGCAGCCTGCAACCTGGCCACCGTATTGGCGACGCCCTCGCGCATCGACGGCGGCCCGCACACAAAGACGGCCGTCCTCCGGCCCAGGATCCCCCGGCCGTCGGACCCCCCCGTGGCCCACTGACGGAGCATGTGTCCCAGCTGCGGACGGCCGTATTCGATGGTCCAACCGCCGTCCATCTGGTGCGGAATCGGAAAGGCGAACCGCATCAGGCTCTTCTGAAACTCGGTCGGCGTCGTGGGGAAGCCAAAGTCGAAGCCGGCGGGCGGACCGAAAGTGGAGACGGGCCGTCGCTTGTCGAGATCGCCGGGTTGCCGAAGGTGGGCCAGCTCCGGAGCCCGCACCGGGAGCGGCTCCGGCTGGTGAGGCTGCAGGTAACACTGCTGCGGCAGCGCCGTGATACGATCCTCGTCCTCGGCCCGGAGTTCGCGCTCTCGCTCGACGTCGCCCTGAGCCTCGGCCACGATCAAGGCCGAGTTGCGCTTGGAAGCGATGCCGGCGACGAAGCCGTCGAGCTTATCGTGCAGCATGTGGTTGAGCGCCCTCGGATTATGCTGTTGATCCTGGGCCATGGTCATGGTCGGTCCGTCATCGAGCGGGCGATGGCGCACAGCAGACGTCAGGAAGAACTTGCAGACGACGCTCTCCGGGGGAGCAGACTCCTGACAGATGCGCAGCTCCTCGCGGAACCAGTCCATGGCCTCGAACCGCTTCAGCGCCCAGACGACCATGACCTTGCGGGTTATTGCCTTGCCATCGCGCATGCGCTTGACCAGGTTGAGCAGCTGTGACATGAGAGAGGTGATGCCGCTGCCGCCGGCGATGAGGATGCACGTATCAAAGGCAGCCAGCTCTCGCCTCATGCCACCATATGGTCCGTCGAGAAAGGCGCGATAGGTGTGAAGCGGCCCGTTGGCGATGGCCGTCTGGAGTAGGCGGTGAGTGAAGCCATGATAGGGCTTGAAGACGAGGACACAGTCGCGGTAGCTATCGCCGTAGTCGGAGGGAAAGTCGTCGCTGCACAGAGACGCAATGGTAAACGGATGGTTCCCCATCAACGAGACAGCCGGCATACGTAGATAGATGTATTGGCCCGGTCGCCAGCGCATCTGTGTCGGGATGGTCAGCTTGATGGCGTTGTCTGCCAGCAGCGTGATGGCAGCCTCGTCGCCCACCAGGAACGACAACCGCCCAGGCCGACTCCAGTTGAGCTTGAAGACGAAGCGAGCGAGGTAACAGACGGCCCAGATGGCGATGGTGGCGTACAGATACGACCACGACAGCAGGTAGTTCTTGGTGTGCCAGAACAGCAGCCCGACGTAGACGGCTCCCGCTGGAGCGTGTAACAGGGCAAAGGCCTCAAAGGCCGCTCTCCGAAGCCAAGGAAGCGAGCCGACACACAGCCAGACCAGCGGCACGAAGCAGGCGATGCCCGTGCCGTAGACGAAGCCGCTGCCGTCCGGGAACAGCTGGTCGAAGACGGACATGCCGCCGTCTCGCCATACAGGCTGGACGTAAAAGGGCACCATATGGACCAGCACCAGCAGCAGACACAAGTATCCCAGCCAGCGGTGGATGACGTTGAGGCGGTCCGGGCCGATGCCGACTATAAGCGTCAGCAGGTTGGCCTTCATGCTGGTGGCCACGATCCACGGCGTCATGGCGACGGCCATCATGCCGGCCCGGATGGCGACGGGCGGCGACCCGAAGCGGATGCTCTGCCAGTAGAGCGGCTGTTGGAGGAAGCAGTAGAGCGTCACCACGATGACGGCCAGGACGGCGCAGGCCAGTACTGCCAGGGAAGACGAGGTGAAGCGGTGCTTGCGCCAGACGAGGTCCGGGATGGGGCGGTAGAAGACCCATCGGAAGAGGGCGAGGGTATCGTTGACGCAGGTGACGGAGGAGAAGTGGGCGCGGGGACGGAAGCTGGGGGTAGTAGGGAAGAGGGAGAAGTGGTTGTTGTGCTGGTGTTGGTGTTGGTGTTGGTGATGGTGTTGATGGTCAGGCTGGTGTTGATGATCTTGACGATGCTGCTGCTGATGATGCTGCTCTTGATGGACTTGATGCTGCTGTTGATGATGCTGCTGGTCTTGATGATGCCGCTGCTGCTCCCCCTGCCCTCGGTAATGCTCCTCCACCGCCTCCTTATATATGGCCTGCCGTATCTTGTCCTGCCACAGGTGCCAGATGCGCACAACCACCACGACGCCCACGACGGCCAGCGCCAGGTACGTCCAGCCCAAGCCGTACCGTCCGGCCCGGGACCACGGATCGACGGCATCGGCCTGCACCAGCCCCGGAGGGCTGGTCGGCGTCAGCGGGATGTTGATGCGTCGCGCGAGGCCGGCCATTCATTCCATGCCGTCGAGTAGCTATCGTACCGTGGCCGCCATGGCCGTCTCCCGAGGTTGGGGGTGGTGTTACAGAACTGACTGATAGATATATGTACGAATATCTCCCGAGCAAACCTCCTCGCTGGACCCGGGCGGCTGACGCTGCCTCGAGATTGGCCCATTTCCCGCATCCTTGTCGCCTTGACTGTCTTCTCTCGGATTGGACGACCGAGTCTTCTATCAACCGGCGCCAAAGCAAGGCCCTTGATTCGTTCCGAGCAGGTCCCACGCTTCCCGTCACATCCGTCCGGTCTTTCAATGCTTCTGTTGCCAAGCAGCGTCTCTTGGCATGAACCGCCTGCGTTGGGCCGGCATCCGGCTGTCAGTTGTCCATTGAGGAGCAGATCGAGGGGAGCCCAACAGCCGTGTCTGTATTCGTATGCATTCGAAATGAGGATGCAGTTGCCTGCCTCTGGTTGTGACGTTGCAGCCATCAGCCGTTTCTCGTCGTCACCCTGCCTGCACCCATGAGGGCCTTTTTGATATGTATGTGCGGTGCATCACCAATCCCGGTAATAAGTCGCCGGTATTCCACTCACTATTCCGTTGCAGGCACCCGACTGACAGGCCGTTCTCGGACAATTTCTCATGCCATCACCCACACAAACCATTACATGTAGGCCATGCATTGAGCTGCCCGCCTCAGACAAGCTCTCAATAATGGCAGGAAGCCTGGCCAATCAACGTAACGTCTTTGTCGTACTCGACAGTCATCCTTAATTGCCATTTGCTTGATGAATAACGTCTCTCGAGGGGCCTTGCATTTCTATGATACAGGACAGTGCCCGTGAGCTCGACTTTATGTCAGGAAGCTTTCCCTTTTCAAAGCGACCTTTCATGCCCATAAATGCGAGTGATAGCGTAAACAGGCTCCATCGCCCACGCCCCCTCCATACATCAAGTATGTAACGGCATCCCCCCCTTCGGAAACACTTCAAGTTATATAGTCCACCATCGTTATGTCCGCTCTCTTCCCTTACACATACATAGACCCTTTCCCATCGAAGCCGATCTCCTTCCATATTTTCTGCTAACCGAAAAGAGAGAAGAAAAATGCTGCTCACAGGCGTGGCGACTCCATGTCCCGCCAGTCGTAGTATGGATTGAACCAAAGTCTTCGAGCCGGGGTGAGACCAATGTCATCCTCGTTAGAACGTGGTATCCCTTTGCCGAGTCCCTCTTCGCCTGTTTCTAAGACGGTGACGTCTTTCTGTGCTGTATTCAAAATCATGTCCTTTACTTCCTCGGGAGAGACAGTGAAATTCCGGCTGGCAATAAGCGTCAAGGCCAAGCCGGAAACAAACGGCGCCGAAAAAGAGGTGCCGGTCTCTTTAATATAGTCACTATCATCCTCCACATCGGCCGACAAAATACCGAAGCCAGGGGCGAGGATATCGACGCCTCTGCCGTAATTAGATGTTGCTAATTCTCGCCGCGTCGAATCCCGGTAAGCACCGACGATGATGACGCCTGGCTTGGATAACGGCGACCGCCACTGGGAGGGAATACCCTCGTTTCCAGCCGACGAAACAACGAGGACGCCTAGTGAGACAAGCTTTTCAACATATTTCTCTGTCAGTGGTCCGATAGCCCAATTTTGGCAAGAATAAAAGTCTTGTCGGCGACAGAAAGCGCCTAGAAGGCGGCAGTTAGCATTGAACATATGCTAGCTACCCAACAGACATCAATTGAGAAGACGACTCATACCTAGAGACATATGGACGACCGATCTCTTCTGTCTTTTGTTCTTCTTGACGTCGGCCACGATCCACTTTAGGCCGTTGGCGAGTGTCAAGCCATTTAAACTGCCGCCGCACGTAACCTTGACATCGATGATGTTTGTCTTCTTGGCCACGCCGACGGTTGTACCGGCGACGACGCTGGCAACGGCGGTGCCGTGGCCCTCGGTGTCTTTCCAGCTTTTGTTGATTCGTTGCCACAAGTTGCAAGACAAGCAATGGCCGCGGCTGACGCGGCCACCAAACTCGATATGTTTTGCATTGATGCCCGTGTCTAACACGTAAACATGTGATCCTTCCCCCGTACCTAGCTTTGCCTCTTCTGCGCCTGAAGGCCGTTCGGCTTTCGGCTTTGTGAGAGAGAGGATACCCCATGGCACGGGCAATTTCGATCGTTGGACATGGTCATTCGACTGGATCTGAACTCTGGTGTCCTTCTCGATGCTCTCAATCACCTGCATGCTGTTAGCCTTATTCCTTTCCCGCTCTTGTCGTCATCGATGAGAAGACTAACGCTCTCGCTTCTGATAGTGTCTGCTGTAGAGTTGTCGAAGTAGCCAACATAGGCGTTGAAATCGTCTAAATTGAAAACCGACTCTTCGTCGAGTTCAAAGTCTGGCACTAGGTCCTCCGCCACCCACCGGTAATGGTCCTCGATTTCGTCTTCCGACACCCCTGGTTTGAACACGACGATGTACCCGAGCCGTGAGATGTCGCAGGACTCATCATCTTGGCCGTCCGTGGACTGTTCCTCATCATCTTGGCCGCCCGTGAACTGTGCCTTATGAACCTGCTGCCACACCTGGGGCCGGCCCTTGTTCGCCGCTGCGTTGGATAGAGGCCGGGTGGCCGGCACGGACTGCTTGCCGCCTTGTGACGGGCTGCCGGCATTGGCGTTCTGGGGTCCGCCCCGTGATGTGCTGCCGGCATTGGCGTTCTGGGGTCCGCCCCCTGATGGGCTGCCGGTATGTGTTGCGCTGGCAGGGTCGTAGGCGGGTGAATGTTGGCTAGTATTCGATGTGAAGAACGAGGATCGAACCAGGCGGACGACGTCTTTGTTCGCGTTGAAGATGACGGAAACGACATTTTTTCGCGCTGCTTCGTTTCAGCACTCCGTCAGAAAGGAACAGGGCTGGGCAAGTGTTGGATACAGTTACCATCAAATCTTCCCGGGATCTCAGCCATCTTCAGATCTTGTTCTCCCTTTAACCGTGTGCTTGTTGGGCTCTGCATAGCAGCTGCTACTTCTCGTCGGGCGACGCTGCCCCCCCCATCCAAGGGGATCGTCTCCGGTAGAGAGCCACCGTTTAGATAGGCGCCGGATTTTCTTTCTTCTTCCACGTCGTAAATCACAGTATACGGTCGTCCAAACTCTGTCTCCTCACTGATGCCGAGAAGGTATGTCTCGTCTGGTTTCTGTGCACGTTTCACGATTGCCCAGTAGTTCCCCGATGCTATATTCTCAGCGATTAGAAAGCATCATCCTCGACGCCGCGGGTCTCGTACACACCAGTTGGTAACTTGACGGCCTTCAACCCGGCAAAGGCGATATTTCTGAATCCGGAGTTTCTATTGTTTATGTCTTTTTCATGGCCAGCTGTCTTGATTGTATGAGCAATATTAACGATGCCCAAACCAGCACCTCCTAGATTGACCTCGACGTCTGGCAAAGCGCTTTCGTTGTTAAGCGAGAGGAGCGCTCCATTTTTCACTTGCTCGAATCGCAAAGCAGCGAGGGAGACAGCGGCCAGGCCGAGAAAGAGCGCGTTCTGGACTCGTACCATATCGATGAGTGTCACGTTGCGAATTGAAGCGAAGGGACAGACGGAACATGGTCTCATAGATGGTTATCATCACTGTTCTACTTCTTTCTCGGCAAGGCATCCGTCTACTTGATTCGTATCAGGCAAGGCATCCGCAAGTCATCTATTACCCGATTCGTATCGGGAGGTCATTGCCGCGCGAGGCTGTAAGGCAGAATACATGTAGCGTGTCCCTCTGTGACCTCCTACGGGAGTCTCTCTTTTAGCCACAGTGGTGTACTAAGGGGCAAACAGTAGCTAAGTCGCCGCTGATGTGCCTTGGCCTAGCTACTCGCTCCGGAACTGACGCTAGTCGTGCACCGTCAACAGCTGCTGGCCAGGAAGAGACTGGATGTGACATGACGCGTGTGGATCATGACTCTCGTTGCTGTCTGCGGCCTTGGTGACGAGGCTGACTGACAACTGACTGTTTCCGCCTTGGTGACGAGGCTGACTGGCAACTGACTGCTTCCGCCTTGGTGACGAGGCTGACTGACATTGAACTGACTGCTTCTGCCTTGGTGACGAGGCTAACTGACTACCACGGTCGTGTAGCTATCCCGCAGCCAATCCAAGGCGTTCTAGTTGAACATGAATGGATATGAAATGCGTATAAATAAAGACATCGATTTCTCCCCTAGAATTGAACATTCATGCTATTCGCCAACCGCGCTGCTCATACTTACTCTGGGCTGAAATCATGAAGACGAGCCATATTTTGACCCTCTTCGGGTTAGCCTCGCTGACACTGGGAAACCTATTCCTATTCGATACGCTCCCGTACGAACCGCGTCAGAAGTTGGGAGCTGGGTAAGACAAGACTCCCTGTGCGATGTCGGTGCTTGCTGATAGTCGTCTGCCCGTGGCAGCATGAATTCCTTTACAGGAGAACTGGTCAAGTATGGCGTCGTCCTCATTGACAGCGGCCCAGAAATTTATACAGCAGCAACGAGAAGTCGGCAAACTCGGGACACGGCCGAAAAGGGCAATTCAACCTCCACCGAACCCGACTCTCAATACGTCTTAAAAATGACACCCAGACAATTGGAAGATTACTTTCTCGAGCCTGATAAGAAGAGGACACGTCGGGAGGCAAGACCGGGTTTATTGTCACCCTCAACTCGCATCAGCTGGCGTCTCGATTGCCCTCGGAAAGAGAGGTCGGGAACATTCAAGGTCACGACACAGAGAATCCAAGATTATCAGGAGCTCCTCGATGCCATGGAAGTGAAAGCTTCCGCGGCCATTGCCGGATGGGGTCAGAGGGCCCAGGGCTCGGGCGCTTATGTCAATCAGGCGAGGATCGCCACGAGCGACCTCACCTATTTGATCATAGCCTCGATAGAGAAGCAGCCGGGTGTGGGGGACAAGGTCTATTACAACACAGAAATCAATTATGTTGAAGGAACCCCCTTTGAAGTGACTCACGGCGACCGATATGCCCTAGGTAAGTAGCGAAGATGGTCATCAGGCTCGAGTTGCGGCTAACGTCATGCCAGGATTTGCCACCGGCGGCAAGTTAAACATCGAGCTATCCGTTAAGATTAAGGAAAACGAATCAAAGGAAAAGGTTGCGGCATCCATGGACGTTGCGCTGGGCTATCTCAACGTTGGCGGGGCCTTGTCCGTCGAAGCGCAGCAAACCCTTACCGAACTGAGTAAAAGGGTAACAGTGGAGGTTTTTCTGCACTACGAAGGCGATCTCGGTCGAGACCTAAATGGCGACGACAAGGAGTCGAAATCTGGCCCCTCCGACCCAATCGAGACGGAGCTTCGGCGAGTCAATTCATGGCTGGCTAAATTCGCCAACATGCCCTGTCACCACGACTACAAATACCGCGTCTACCTCAACAAATTTACGACTTGCGAAAACTTCCCATACATGCACAATAAAACACTGATCCCGGACTACACGAACGCTAAGGAAAAGTCCAACAGTCTTCTTAGCTGGGTCATCAAGCAGTCCGAGTTATCCAAGACGCTCATGGACTTTGGCAACTTGACGGTTCCGTTGGAAAAGAAACTCTCTGCAGATGGCCAGCGCCTAATCAAAGCTTCCCAGAAATGGATCTTTGACACGGCTGAAAACCCGCAAAAAGCCACGGAGACGTCAGAAGTCCTAAAGGCAGAATTCAGAGCCTTCTTCAAGGAATGGGTACAGGCGTTTAAGGATCTCAAGGCCCGCAAGGAGAAAGCGCGCTATCGCTGTGAGTGGCGGCGTTGGAAGACTGCCGGCGGTCATGACAAATCAGTAGAGCAATGTGTCCCCCCCGATTCAGAGGACTCCGGAAATCTAGCTCGGACTTTTATTGAGAAGAGGAAGTCTGCAGACCCGGGTTTACCCGTACGTAGTGGGATGGCAGCTACCCTACTCTCCTTGCTCCCAACCCGCGAAGGGGCAAACTCGGATTCGGATTCAACTAAGGCGGAAGTTTATGTCCTCAGCGCTAGTGGGTGCAACAAGGTTGATTGCGATGCTCAATTCGAAAAAGACTGGAAAATGAAGCGTGAGATGACGGACGACGAGAAATATTCTATAGAGTAGTGCACAGTTTTATACTTATGTATGTACATACATATGTTCTCGACTTCAGGCCCACAATTTACGTCACGTGGGTGGGCGTAGCTACCTAGGTACGAATACCTAGGTATCTACGAATACGAATAATAGATATCTTGAATCTTTCTGCCTCAATCAGCGCAGGCTGCCAGCATGGGACTCTCCCGTGCCACCTTTGCAAAGCTCTCGCCCTATCCCTTTCTCCTCGCCAACCTCGAGCCGACGCAAGATGGCGTTGCACCGGCCCGAAGCAACGGCCGCGCCCCAGACGAAGCCAGACGGCCTGCTGCGAATCTCTCCAACCTATCGCACACGCAGGGCAGCGCCGTCATGCGCATCGGCGACACCACCGCCATCTGCGGCGTGCGCGCCGAAACCATCTTGACGCGCGAAATCGCAAACTTCAACGCGGCGAATACCCAGGCGGAGCTTTCCGACTACAATCTCCTCGTCCCCAACGTCGACTTGTCCACCGGCTGCGCTCCTCAGTTCGTCCCCGGCGGTCCTCCGTCGGTGCTTCCTCAGACGCTGAGCTCGCGGATATACACCCTCCTTCACACCTCCAAGCTCATCGACCCCGATCAGCTGCGCATCTGGTACACGCCGCCAGAGGCCGACCAAGACCAGCCGATGGAAGGCGTGGACGACGACGCCGAGGCTACAACAGGCCGGCATGTGGTGGCCTACTGGGTGCTCTTCATCGACGTCGTCTTCATCTCCTTTGACGGCAACGCCTTTGACGCCGCTTGGGCTGCCGTGTTGGCCGCCTTGTACGACACCAAGCTCCCACGCGCAAGATACGACGCAGACGAAGAAACAGTCTTTTGCTCGAGAACAGAACCCCGTGCCCTGACCTTGTCCGTCATGCCCGTTCCCTGCACCGTCGCCGTCTTCACCGGCAAGGAAACGGACCGGCCTACAGACGGCAAGCACTGGCTGCTGTCGGACCCGGACATGCTGGAGGAGTCACTATGCGACGAGACGGCCACCATCATCGTCGACTGCACCGAGGGCGAGACGCGGATCCTGTCCCTTTCCAAGCACGGAGGCATCGTCCTGTCGCCCAAGGCCCTGCAGTCGGGCCTGCTTCTGGGCTGGGCTACCAGGCGGTGGAAAGAGATGGTGGCGGCCATTACGGGGAGATGACGCGGATGCAGTGTGTCAACCATTCGAACCACCGTCTCAGACGTGATTCGACGGCAGTAGATACCGGCAGACAGATTGATCTACCGCTCGACTGTATAGTAATTCGCGACGCCGCGCCCAAGAGTTAGGGGGCGCGGCGCATCGAGGGGGCGGCTGAAGAAGAAAGATTGGAAGAAGAATCCTCACCAGAGCCGTTAAATTCTCCGCTGATCCGCTTAGTCAGTCCTCCGCCCGGACTCCGGATAAATGCCCCGTCTCAATTTTCCCTCCTCCCAACGTCAACCGCCCATGGATTCCCTCGCCGACACGCGCTGGGACGTCGTCATCAGCGGCACCGGCCTCCAGCAATCCCTCCTGGCTCTGTAAGCCCGGCTCCCGCATCGAAGCCGACACTCGAAACCAAGACGGCTGACCAGCCGGCGGCAGAGCGCTGTCACGGTCCGGCAAGGCCATCCTGCACGTCGACGCCAACGGATACTACGGCGCGGGCGAGGCTGCTCTGAGTCTGGACGAGGCTGATGTCTGGGCGGAGAGATATGCGGACCGGGCTGATGGACGCGTCGTGTTTTCTTCGGCGCGCGTTGTGAGGGCTGGTGAGGGTGGCTTCTCGCCGCGGAGCTATTCCCTTGCACTGGCTCCGCAGTTGATTCATGCGCGGTCTTCTCTTCTCTCCCAGCTGGTTTCGTCGAGGGCATATCGTCAGGTCGAGTTCCTCGCCGTCGGATCGCTATACCTCTTTCGACCACCCAGTGAGGCCACACCGTCACCATCGCTGAGCCGCGTACCGTCCACGCGCGAAGAACTCTTCGCCGATACCGAGATTCCCGCCCGGGCGAAGCGGAAATTAATCAAGTTTCTCAGATTCGTCATCGCCTACGAGTCAGAGCCGCAGACAGATGTGTGGAAAGCCAAGGCCGACGAACCCCTCGCGACCTTTTTGGAGTCCGAGTTTGGTCTCGATGGCGACCTGCAGTCGTACGTCGTCGTCTTGACCCTCAGTCTCGACCCCGGCATCTCCGTCGCTGCTGGTCTCGCCGCTATACATCGCCATCTCTCTTCCATGGGCACCTTTGGGCCTGGCTTCGCTGCCGTCTATCCCAAGTGGGGTGGCTTATCCGAGGTTGCTCAAGTGGGCTGTCGAGCCGGTGCCGTCGGTGGCGCCGTCTACGTTCTCGGCACGGGTATATCCAATGTGAAGACGCAGACTTCTACAGAGGACGATCTGGAAATCACCCTCTCCAGCGGCGTCACCATCAAGGCCGGCTCCCTCATCGACGGCTGCGAGAGGGCCTCTGAGCAGACCACTTCTTTGAGCAGGCTGGTTGCTGTCGTCGACTCTGCCTTTTCCTCCCTGTTCCAGCCAGTCACGGAGGAAGCCCCTACCCCTTGCGTGGCGGTGGTTGGCTTCCCGCCGGGGTCCATCGTCGAGGACGGCCAGGCTTCTGAGATGATGTATGCTATGCTGCACTCGAGCGATACCGGCGAATGTCCGGTTGGGCAATGTGAGTTGACTTTTTCTTTTTTCCCTTTTCCTTGTGCTGTGATGAACACTTCAAAAATCTTATCTACATTGTCTGAATTTCCTTGACGACCATTGTTTTCCACATCTGATTGCACCAAATCATAACCTCACCACTCCATCTCTCAAAAAGCCATCACTGACATCCCAAAGGCATAATCTACCTCAGCACCCCCTCAACACCAACCTCACCCCAACTCCTCAACACCGCACTCTCATCACTCCTAACCGCCCTATCACCAGAGGAGAAACGCGCTCAGCCACTGTACCAACTCTCGTACAACCAAGCAGCCGGCCCCGGAACCTTTTCCCGCGAGGGCAGGGTCGGAACCTTTGCGCTGCCGCCGCAGCATCTCGCTTTTCCCGACGTTGTTCTTTCGTCTGTGCGGGATGCGTGGGGGGTGGTTACGGGGGCTGGCTCCGAGGTTGATGGGTATATGAAGTTTGAGGATCGGGAGGACGTCGAGGATGACGACGATGTAAAGGATTAGCGTTTTTACAGATACTTGCTACGATGTTGATGCCATGAGCTACGAAGGACGTCTCGGATATCTCCAGCGTGATTGTTATTGTCTTGCTGAAGCTATCTCACGATCATTGCCCCCATCGCCATTTTATCGATCTCGCAAGAAAGCTAGCCTCCCAACGCGTCTCCAATCGCCCTCATCTGCCGAGCTGCATGCCGTAAGAATCCGGCAGGACAACCTTCAGATTCAACAAACGAAAACCTGTCGAAGGGGGAAATCTCCCGAATTGACGGTGAAAGAGGTCCTCAACCTCCCTCCTGCGCAGTAAAGCCCGTCGAAATATCCAGAGTGAAAGTCGTCTCCGGATGAAAACCATAAGAAAGAACCAGCTGCAAGGTCGACGAGAAGAGAAGAAACGTCGAAACTAATCCATCTCCGAATCGACGAGTAGACGAAAGGAAAGAAAAGAAAAGAACATCAGACCCCGCTGAAACCCCAACGAAGGATGAATGCAAGATCCCATCCAGAAGCAATTCAAGAGACGAGAGAGTAAAGAAAGAAAGATGTACAACAAAAAAGAAAAAGTCGAATCAAACATCACCCTCACTCTCAGGAGCAAACCCTACGCGAATCACCCCAAACGCCTCCCCCCGCTCAACGCCCTCCTGCTCAACCCGGACAACCCCCTTGGTCGCGAGAGAGAGGACGTGGAGGAAGGCCTGGGCAGCGACGGAGCGGCCATGCGTCTGCGGGCCTGCGATGTCGTCGAATTCGAGCCAGCGGCGGCCGTCGCGGATCCGGGACCCTTGGCCGGCTGCTTGTTTGGTGGCGTAGGTGAGGAAGGCTTGCGTGGCGTGGTCGAGGGAGCCGCTGGCCTGCTGCTCGGACGAAAAGTCGATGGGGGCGAGGGGCGAGCCCTGATCAATGTCCATGTCGTCATCGCGGCGCTCGATAGAGGCAATGGCGCTGCCTCGGCCGTGAAGCGGGCTGGGCGTCACCTTGGGCAGACTGCGGGCTGCCGAGGGAGCACGACTCCAGGGCATCATGGATGAGGAGCGGCGCTCGGAAAGGGGATGAGCCGGTTCCATGCCCATCTCGGGCGTGGGCGGATCTTCGAGGCCATCGTCCCGGCCGAGCTCCACGGCATCACCGTCAAGCTTCTGCCGCACGCGGCGCTCATCTTGTTCGCCTTCCTGGGAAAAGGCCTCGGTGGATGTGCGGCGTCGGCCTCGCTTCTCGCTGCTGCCCCCCGGTACAAGGTTGGCCTCGAGCGCAGGGCCGGCAAAGTCGCTCGCCAGGGGATGAGGGATTCCGAGCGGACCAGTCGGGAGGCCGATGCCGGCGATTCTATTGCCGTACATCAGGGCGTACGCCCTCCTCCTGGCTTGTGCCGTCGTCGTCGTCGTCTTCTTGAGACGCTGGCGGCTGGCGTTCATGTTGTCGACGTAGTTGTCCGTCCAGGCGCGAAACTCGTTGCGAGAGATGCGATCCGTGTCGTCGAGCATCGTCACCACTTTCCGCGGACGACCGGGACCGCGTCGATTCTCAGCAGAGGCTTGTGCCGAAGTTGCCACTGTGATGTAAGACGCATCTCCCTCGGAGCCCTTGTCAACCGTCGGACGAGCCACATCGGCATCGCCCAGGCTCAACAGCTGTTCCTCTCCCGCGTCTGGAAGCAGCCGCTCCTCGGCCTCGAAGACATCGATTCTCTCTTCCTCGACAGGTAGAGCAGGCAGCTCGGGCTCGATGAAGCCGATCAAGTTGCCCTGCGCGTCAAAGTCGAGGCCGATACCGCTCATGTGCTCGAGCTCGTCGTCGACGGCAAAAGGCTGAAACTCGGGCATATTCTCTCCCTCGCGCTGCTGCTGGCCGTGCTTGGCCAAGGGCGAGCTGCGGTTGCTCAACTGCAGGGGAAGCTGATAGGCGTCGGCACGCGATGAAGACGACTGCAGACCAAGAGACAATAGAGCCAAATTTTCGCGCCCGGACGAAAGGCTGGCTTGGCTTCGACCGCCGCCGGGCGTCATGAAGGAAAAGTTGTTGGAGGAGCCCTGGCTGGGGATGCCGACGATGTGCTGGCTTGCAAGCAGCGAGTCCAGGCTGGGGAGCGTGCTGAAGAGATCGAAGCCCGGATCGTCCTGCAGCATGATGAGATGACGCCTGTGAATCTTGTCAACTCTTTGATCTCAATCTGCAGCCCAAATCAGGGCAGGCTCACTTTGTCTTTCCGGCCTGAGGATCCGTCTCGTTGGTCTGGACGAGACGGAAAAAGGTCATCATATCCGACTGCGTCTTCTCCGCGTCCGACAGAACATATCTGCACTGCTCAGAGAAGACGCGCGAGACGCCATAGAGCAGACTGCCCTGCAGACGCAAGGCAAGCGGCGCGCCGGGGTTGATGATGGTTTCGCAGGCCTTGGGCACGTTGACCTCCTGAACGGCCTTTTTCGTCAGTCGTTTGAGGGCGCCTCCGCTTTTGCTTGCGGCCACGGTGGCTGCGAGCCTGGTAAGAAGAGTCAGATCGAGCATCTTCAAGAGATATGGGAAGAGGGCTCACCAGACGGTGGCAACGCCATACTGGCTGTTGCAGAGGACTGAAGCTCTCGTCAGCGCTGCAAAGGGAGTCAGGGGATTCAGACTCACTCTCGTGGCTGTAGAACATTGGTGCTAACGAGATGCTCCCACAACAACAGCCGAAAGATTCATTGACGCCTGATTTGGCTGGTTGATTTTTTGTCCAGGAAACTGAAAGTGTGGGAGAGGTCAGTCAGTCGCGTGACGCGAGCGCGTCTCCAGGTAGGCTTTAGGGTATATTGATGGCCTGAGGCCTGAACGGTCACGGATTGTGGCCTTGATTGTCAGGCAACCATATCGAGTCCTGCCACCCCTCTCGCAAAATTCTCTTGGCTGGAATCTACCTGGAAAGAATCCCACTGAGCAGCCAGAAACTCCCTCCTCTACAAACACAGCCAGACCAAGCAAATCATCTCGACACCACTCATAACGGCCAGCCAAGCATCCCAAACACCTCGAAAAGACATGCCATCAACCACTGCCTTGGAAAGCGACATTGCTCTGTCCGAGCAGATCGAAGCAAACCATGTCATCGCCGCAGACTATTTCAACATCTTGTGTAAACACCTGCGAACCCTCGAGGATGGAACGCTAAAGCCAGGGACTCTAGCATACGAGAACATCAAGCCTCTAGAGCGGGCAATGGCTTGCATGGATGGCTGGCAAGCCCACCTGAATGAAGCTGAACGTCTAACGGAGCTCAAAAAGACGAACACCGAAAAGAACAAGAACAATTGCGAAAATCGAAGGGGATGAAGAGGGTGGTTGGCTGGGAAATCCCGACACCACCAAGCCTGCGGCGTTGACGAAAAATGATCGCAGAAAGCGGCAAAGGCAACTGTAAAGTCCTCGTGGGGGTTGATATACCCGTATGTTGTCTGTCAACCTCAAATTGAGGCTCATTAGCTATCAGGTCTCAACTCACTTCACGTCTAATCATACTCATTGCCGTAACCACTGCTCAAGTCCATCCTAGACTACCAATCCATAACCAACGACAATCGTGCAGCTACTCCCTCACGGCAGCATGCCATCACCCTCAACTCCACCGCCGCAACTACGAGAATATAGGCTCCAGCCCAGCCCACGCCTTGTCCGCATCCCCCCCAGGCCCAGCCTTGTCCCTCTGCTCCCAATACTTGCCGCTAAACTTCCAATACTCCTCTCCCGTCACCGCACATCGGTCCCGCGTGAACCAGGCCGGCACAAATTCCTCGCCCCGGGCCTCGCGCTCCCGCCTCCTGTCTCGCTGCCGCTCCTCCAGCCGGTTCTTCTCCTCGGCCGCCACGTCGTACTCTCCGTCCTCCATCGCCCGCTGATCAGGTCGCAGCCGCGAGTCCGTCGGTGCCAGCCACGGCCGCAGCTTGTCGTCGATGTGGTTAAACGTCAGCACAAACGGCGTCAGGTTAAAGGGGATGCCCGTCGGACGCTCGTGAGCCTCCCACACCAGGTAGGCCCGGTTCGGGTCCGTCAGACCACCGGATCCGTAGTCGCCGCTGCCGTCCTTGGGCTCCTCCACCGTAGCCTCGTAGCCCGGCGTCAGACGAGCGTACAGCTTCGAGTTCCAGCGTCCGCCCATGCTGAAGCGGACCTGGCCGTCGGCGTCGACGATCCTGCCGACAACCTGGTACGCGCTGGACGCCTTCCAGCCGCGTGCTTTGAAGTCAATATGAGCCACCTCGCCCGTCGTCCAGTTTTTAATCTCCATGGGCCCGTAGTTGTCAACCGTCGGGTTTCCGGTGATGATGCCAATCACCGAAGACGTCACCTTCTTCCACGTGTACAGGTCCTCGCGTCCGCCCGCCTTGGGACGCAGGCGTAGGAACCAGGTGCCGAGAGGGTTAATGTCGAAAGACTTGCCGTAGAACTTGGACCGCACCGCCGACTCGCCCCAGTACGTCCAGTGGGGAGACTCGGCCCAGGCGGCACCGATGGGAGGATGATGGCTGACCTGCTCGATGAAGAAGCGGTAGTTCTTGTCCGGCCGGACGTATTCGAACGTCTCTCCCAGCAGCGGGTTGAAGGGCTTGGCTACCCGGCCGATGGTGGACGCGTACTCGCTCGCCGCAAAGGCCGCCACGTAGATGAGACGCTCGATCGAATCGGCCCTCTCGACGGCCCGGTCTAAGAGGTCGGCATACTCCATGTCCTCGCCGCAGCGGTAGAGCAGGGATGTAGGCTCGTTGAAGGAGACGGGGAGCGTCATCTTGGTCATGTCCTTGCCAATCATGGATTTCAAAATGCCCTGTTCCAGGTTGTAAGTTGATAACGTCTTCTCACACCAGGAAATAATAGCTTACCCAGAGCGACACCTTGGGCCGGTCATCGGCATCCATCTTGAGCCTGTGTCTGATGCCATTCTCATACCCCTTGAACGACGAGCTTATATCGACGCCCGAAACAACGACTCCATCGGCCTCGTCTATGCGCTCATCCGCCGGCAGCGGCTCAACCTCGACCTCTCCGGCATCGACGGCGTCAAAGAACTCGTCGCCGGCTTCGGACTCGGTCTCGGACAGCTCGCCCAGTTGATCGAGAGCCGTGGCCCGACGTCCGAACGGCCTGGCGTCTACCTCGGCCTCAGCCTGCGGCTTCTCGACCGTCGGCGTCGCGTTGGCCGAGAGCCCGGCTCCGCTGACCATGACCTCTTTGAGGGCCTTTTTGGTCAACCGTCGCTTGCTCTCGGTTTCGCCCATGCGAGCCTCGAGCACCTCCTGCTCGCGCGCGACCCTCTGCATGCTCTCCTCCCACATGCGCCGAACGTTGGCCTCGCGGTCCAGGCGATACTGCCAGTAGGCGTCTCTGTCCCGGGAGATGCGCAGCAAGTCGCCCACGAGGCCCGTGAGGCTGTGCGTCGCCGCGTCATACGTCGACAGCGCCTGCGTCACCTTGACGTCCGAAAGGGGCGTCGCTGGGCTCTGCGAGAGCTCCGCCTGTAGCGCCGCGTGGACGGCCGTCATGGTCTCGAGCTGTAGCTTGGCTGACTGGGCTGTGATGTTGAGTGCGTCTTTGGTGGCCCCGGGCTCGACACGGACGCTCTTCTCGTCGTAATCGTCGTCATCATCGGCATGATCGCCCGCCAGTGTCGTCGGTCCCGGCGCTCTAGAGCCGGCATCTCCCTCAGTTCCGAGACCAGTAAACCGCTCGTCGTCTTCGTCTTCGTCGCCTACGCTGCCCGTCCTGGCGTGTGAGAGCGAGCGACTGGGCGCGTGTGAGGGCGATCGGCTCGGCGCGTGCGAATACGTCTTCTGCAGATCCGACAGGCTCGTGCTCTCGCTGTGCGACTCGTGGGCCGATAGAGAGCCGCCCGTCTCGGCCTTGACATGCTTAAGGTACTCGGCGGTGCGCGAGGCCCTGCGCTCCTCCTCCTTTGCCTGGTCTTTGGTCCACTGGATGGAGTTGTTGAGAGCCCAGAACCAGCGCTTGGCCTCGACCTCGTGGTTAGCCTTGAGCGTGTACTTGACCGACGACTTGCCGATGATTTCAAACTTGGTCTTTTCGTCGGCGCTCATGTGCAGCTTGGCGATCCTCATGTTGATGGCGCCGCGGCAGGCCGAGCCAGCATCGTCCTGATGCTTGTAGTAGCTCAGCACGCCGTCCTCGAGCACGAACCAGCGCAGTTGGTAGCCCTTGCGGTAGTTGGTCCACTTCTTGAGGTAGCCCTTGATCTCGCGAGCCTCCTTGCCGGCCATGAGATCGGCGGGTCCTGTCGGTGAAGCGACGTGAGAGGCAGCATGGCCCAGGACGGCCTTTTCCTGTATGCCCCTCTGAGCGGCCACGGCGGCGGGCGAGTTCTTGAGGATGGCCTTGACGCTGTCGTCGGACGTGACGGACTGGGGGAGCTTTCCCTTGCGGTCACGCCGGAACGGGTCTCCGCCGTGGAGCAGCAGGGTCTCGATGAGGCGAGTGTCTTTCTGGCGTGCCGCCTCGTGTAGCAGAGTGCCGCCGGAGCGGACGGTGACGGGCTCGGACGCGAACTCGGGGCTGTTAATGTCCAGCACCGTCTTTAACCTGGGCTCCTCCAACACGCGCGAGAGGCCGGCATAGTCCTTGCGAGCCACGAGCTCCTGGATCTGCGTCACCTTTGCCTCGGCGAAGAGGGAGCGTGACAGTTGCAAGAGCTGAAAGATTTCAGGGTTACGAGCCACGTCGATGGGCAGCTTGGTCTGAGCGTTTGCCACTGCATCGTTGATTTCCTTGTGGTCGAGGAGCATCTTGACGACGGGCGTTCGGCCGTTGATGGCGGCCACGTGCAAGGGCGTATTCCCGTCCTTATCTCGGGCATTGACGTCGATGCCGACGCCGTTGGAGAGCACATATTCGACCACGGGAAGCTCGGCGCACTGAATGGCTAGATGCAGGACGGTAGTATCTAGGAGGGGACCCGGGCCGGGGCTGGACAGGGAGGCGGTGCTGTGACGGCGATCGGGATCGGCCGTGTCTCGCATGGCCCTCGAGATGGAAGCCGTGTCGCCGCTCCGCAGGGCCTCGACAACGCGAAACTTGCGCATAGACTGTTCGAGACTCGCCGTCTTGTCGATGACGGGCTTCAGTTGCGGCGGCGGCTGCGGCACCGACCGGGCCAGACTGGCAGACGGCCTGGAGGCATGGTGGTGCGAGGAAAGCTTCCGGGGCGACTTGATGCCGTCTTCGGAACCGGAGTCGTCGTCTCTCGTATCCTTCCGGCGGAGCAGCGAGAGGGCAGCAGCCGACATGGAACGCCGGTGAGAGCTTGTAGACGGGTCAGCGCTGGCTTCAAGTTATGGTGGTTTCGACGTGCCTCTCAGCCGCGTCCGACATGGTGAGGCAATCAATCGCTAGATCCCGGGTGATTGGTGAAGGGTTCGCGTCACCGCCCAATAGCAGGTGTCTTCCCGATAGCGTGGACGAGTGACGGCAGCAATGACGTCTTCGGTCGACGAGATATGTGGCTGACGATGATCTGACGTCTGGACTCGATGGTTTGGGTAGTTACCAGGTGGCTTTAGGGTAGCTGCTGACTGATGCCAGCCACCGGGAAGCTGTCACCGATGACGGGGAGTCCATGACGTCACTGGAAGTGGCTAACGAGCCGGGATTCAGATCTCGACACCAGAGACAGTGATGGAGTGTCTTTGATGGAAGGAGGGGGGGGTGGAAGTTGTGAAAAGGGGTGTCAAGGTAGTCGCTCAGATGATTGTGTGGAAAGGGCAAGGAGTCACTCAGTCGATGGTTGTATGAGACACGATGGCAAGCCCTGGTTGATTGGCAGACATGTGTCTATGTACTGACAGCGAGCGACGAAGACTCAGTCTCTAGAGAAAACGAGATCACGAAACCAGCCGTCAAGTCTCACGAGACAGTGAAGAAGGAAACAGCTAAAAAAAGAAACAAAACCAACAGGCCTCAGGCCCTCCCTATGCCGCCAACAGCTGTCCAGCAGCAACGACGGCCAAAGCAGCTAGACTCTTGACCAGCCGCGACGCCCCGGCCGTAACGGGAGGCGGGGATGCGATCCTCTGCCGGAACGGGGGCTTCGATGCGGCGAAACTGCTGCAGTTCCGGCAGTCCAAGAACGAGACCGGGACTCGGCAGCCCGAGGCGGTGGGGCGGAGGAGATGGTTGAGGGAGCTGGATGCGGTTGAGACGATGGGTGTCGATGTTGTCGTTCTCTTGTTGTGGCTCGTGCTGTAAGGCGTGGCTACTTTGGTAACAGTCTTGTTTGAAAGACATCCCGAGGTGCAGTTGCAGGTCGTACCAGTTTGAATGGGAGCAAGTTGAGAGGTACCCACGAGCGAGCTCAGCTCTACAGCTAGCGAGGACGACGAAGTAGAGACTTCTCCCACCGGCGTGTACAGAGATACCATCTCCTTTGTACGCTTCCCGTCTCGGCCTCCGGTAAACCCGGCTGAACAGGTAACAACATGGACCCTGGTGGTGGTGGACACAGTCTTGGTCGTAAAGACGCGTCTCGTGACAGTTGTCGTGGTATCACCATGCTGTGCCATGCTTCCAGGGAGGATGCTGGTCGACGGCAAAGGCTGAGATGACCGAGACGCTTGATAGACAGTCTCCGTAACGCCCGTGCTGTGCGAGACGCCATGCGACGGGGCAACATACGACGAATAGGCAGCCGTTGTCGAAGAACAGACAGCCGGAGACAAAGAATAGACAACTGCAGGCGAATAGGCAGCCGTCGACGACGGATAGGCAGCCGTAGACAGCACAGGCCCGCACCCTGTTCCGAGCGCGTCCAAGACATGAGCCAAATACGTCTTGCCATCCAAGACATTATCAACCGCATCCTTCAGATCCCAAAGCGAGATGCCGCCAAAGTTCTTGGTGTCCTTGAACTTGCAGATGAGCTTCCTGACCTCGGCCGGACCGGTGTAGCCGCTGCCAGCTGCCTTGGGCGACGCGGGCAGGCCGATGAAGAGCTTGGCGTCTTTGCTCTTATCGCTACGGGCCACGGTTCGGGTCCATTCTTCGAGGTTGAAGCCGTTGCCGAGGGCGTCGCAGGCTGGGTTGTTGTAGAACTGGATGAAGAGGGCGTCAAAGGCGGCTTTCTGGATCATGCCTTGCATCTGGAAGTATTGAGGGTTGGTTGGACACTGGGGGGCGCCGGTGATGAACAACTTGTTGTCGAGTGAGCGAAACTTGTTGATCATGGCAATGTAGGGCTCATTGTCTGTTGCTCTGGAAGTCAGCATCCAGGCTGGTCCGTAACGTAAAGTCAACTCACCAAACATGGCCTCGATATCAAAGTCAAAGCCATCAACGGCAACGTGCTTATCCACCGCATCAAACGGCCTCGGCCCCTTCCAACTCTCAGAAAAGGGCCCAAAAGCCCCATACAAAAAGTCTGCAAAATACTCGCCATTCTCACTCGTCGACACTTTGTAATCGCTCGAGCTGTCGGCCGCGCCCTGAGGCTTCCGATACTCGCCGCCGATGCTGAGGATGATTTTGACGCCCTTGGCCTGACAGTAGGGGATGTCGTTCTTGATGGATTCGCAGTGGCTGAGCAGCTGCGTCGCATCGCCTACGCTGCTGTTGAACGCACCGGCCCAGCAGTGGCTTGAGAAGTTGATGCCCGGGAAGCCAGATTTGGACCTGTCGTTTTCCGGCGCCATGTTGACGAAGCCGAGCGTGGCATAGTGAATTCCGCTGTCACAAAAGGCTCGGAGGTCTGGGCCCGACGTCTGTCCCTGAGAGGAGGTCAGTATGAAGAATGCTCTTTGAGAGGCTGAACGAACCCAGTAGCCGTTGAGGACACCGTAGGCGCTGCTAGCGAGAGCCATATTTGCAGAAAGGCAAGAATGCTGAAAAAGAAGAAAAGGCCAAGATGTGCAGGAAGAGAACAGCTTCGAGCTGATGTTTTGTCAACGATGGAATGAGGCTGGCTGGCAGCTGGCAGCTTAAGAAGAGAAAGTAGACAGGCCTGCTGTCTTCTAGGCGCCGGGCCGTTTACGTGACGGGCAAAGGGAGAAAGAAGATGGGATGAAAGAATGAAGAGATATGAAAAGGCGAGCCGCCGATGGTGGTGCAGGGAGGCGATAGTTTGTCATATCTTCTTTTCTTTCTGTGAAGGAGATTTTCTCCCATCTCCAGCCCAGCCTCCTCAAATTAGGTAACGTGTAGGGCTGACGACAACCAACAAGGAGGGCTGGCGACGGCCGTCAGGGATGTGGATTTTTGCAAGAGGTGGGAGATGGCCATGCGGAGGCTAAAGTTGGAAGATGAAAAGATGGTAGAGGTGAAGATTACCTGTACGATGTTCATACCGACGAGAGCGCGGTGAAGACGAGGGCACGGTGATGGAGAGTTTCGTAAAGG
This sequence comes from Ophiocordyceps camponoti-rufipedis, assembly GCA_002591395.1. Taxonomy (NCBI): domain Eukaryota; kingdom Fungi; phylum Ascomycota; class Sordariomycetes; order Hypocreales; family Ophiocordycipitaceae; genus Ophiocordyceps; species Ophiocordyceps camponoti-rufipedis. Next base: position 686 of record NJES01000186.1, on the reverse strand, counting down.
GTAGTATTGTGAAGCAGGCGATGCTAAGAACGAGGATGAACCCCATCTGAACCAAAAGAGGAAAAGAAGTTGCCTCATGAAGAAATACAACCATAGTCTCCAGAATTAGATGATGAAGAGATGGCAAATCTCACGATGCCGACGATGCCGAGAAACACAGAGATGCAGTCTCACGATGCCGGAAACATGTCGATGCAAGCTGAGTATGAAGTCCACGCTTATTATAGCTAAACCACCCGCTGTGAAGCCCCAGATTGAAACCCGGACCACCACCGCGAGAATGACCCCGTAGGTAAGGGTGAGGTGAGGTTGTCGCAGACGCAGTCCAGGGTAGCCCCATCCGGAAGCCAAGCACAGAACGGGCACGCGACGATACACGGGGAAAAGAAGCAGAGCTGAACTGAGCTGAACCGAACAAAACCGGCCATCCGTCTCGCTGCATAGCGAAGAACATGTATTCGTACGTCCCTTGACGGAAGCATAACATCATGTTTACGCCAACTTGATGCACAGAACCGGCCATGACCGAAGCCAGCGCCGGTCCTCCACCTCCGGCCTCGTCCGCTCCGCTTCGGGCCGTCGTCCGCATGCCTCGGCCGCTACCCGGACGACAGGCCGGATGGGCCCCACGGCCGGAGACGGAGCCCCGAGCACATGTGTGCATGTATGTATTCGTACATACATAC
>NJES01000185.1:566-29625 GCA_002591395.1 Ophiocordyceps camponoti-rufipedis | reverse complement strand
CCATAACCCCCTTCCCCCCCCGAACCCCCCTCTACCGCCCCAAAAATAGAAAGATGAAGAAGGGAGAAAACCTGTTCCGGATGATCTTCGACCACAATCTACGCGCTGGGGTTTCGCGCGTGAGAGAGGAGGAGAAGAGGGTGGCTGAGGAGCAGATGGCGGCTGAGATGAAGATGACTTGGTCTTTTGATGATATGGGGTGGTGACTGCATTTGATTGGGACGGGGATTGTTGGATTTGATGTTGGGTTAAGGGATGGCTTGCTGGGTTTTGGATTGGACCTTTTTGGCCTTTGTTTCTTGGAATCTTTTTTTTCGTTGTCTTTTGACACATTGTTCATGGACTCTTACGGCTCTGCTCTCGTCTCAAGAGATTGTTATAGAGCAGCAAACGGCGGATGGCGAAATAGTTGATATCCGTCGCCGCATACACGAATACAAGAACCACCCATACACACCCTTCAATTGGCAGGGAATAAGAACTTGTGCCCTGCTTACACTCGTTCCTCTCAATTAAATCTATATACATGAATAGTATCACCAAACACCCTCCCTCGACCTTTCATCTTCCACATGGCACTGCCCTCAAAGCGGGGGAAGACCTTCGTCATCTGACCCTTTCTGCTTACCCCCTGTGTCATCAATGGATAGCATAGCTCCATCAGTGCCATTCATAGGCAAGGTCGGGGTTTCGGTCTTGCACATGGTGCCGTTCTTCGGCAGCGTCCCGTTGACTAGATAGGACTGCAAGTTGTTGTTGGCGCAGTCGTTTTCCATCGTCACCACACCGTGTCCGTAACCATCGACCACGACAAGGCGTGAGTCGTTGAAGGTCTGGCTGGCGAACTGGGCTGCGACCAAGGGGGTGACGGGGTCGAAGCGGTTCTGTAGAATGAGCATGGGGAAGGCCGTGTTGACGTTCTTGGTCACCTGGAAGGGATGGGTTTTGTTGATTGGCCACTGCTGTAGTATGAAGTAGTCGTGGTTCCATGTTTCATACCATGGCGCCGACTTGTTGAAGGAGGGGGTGAGCACTTTGACAAGGGAATCCAGGCCCTGAGTCCAGTTCGCCGGCCCCGAGGGGCGGTCGTTGGCCGTGATGACGAGTCTCGACGACTCTTCGGTACTGGCAGGTTTTGTCATGTTTTTGGTATCATCATCAGCATCCACCTTGTCTTCTTCATCTTCTTCTTCATCCGCGCCTTTCTTCCATGCTAAGAGTGCTTCCGTGCCGTTGCCGTCCATCATGTCATTGAGAATTGCAGCCGTCGAACGCCATGAGTCGGGTCGGTAAAGAGCTTGCTGGATTTCAAACCAAACTTCATAGGCGGTGAGGAACCCGTTGGTGGTGGCGTTGACGTAGATGCTCATGGGTGCCGGCCCGAGTCCGTCGATGAAGCTCGTCACCTTGTCGAGAAGCTCCTTTTCGGAACGTGCGCGCGGCGTCAGCGCACACCGGCTGCCGGCCTTGAAGCATTCGCGGATGAAGCCTTCCCAGACCTCGTGCGTGTAGTCAAAGGTGCTGGTGTCGACGTTGGATTCGTAATATTCTTTGAGGTGGATGTTGCTATCGATGATGATGCGAGCGGAACGTTTCGGGAATAAGCTGGCGTACGTCTGCCCCAGCACGGAACCGTAACTGACGCCCAGGAAGTACATGTCGCTCTGTCCGACGGCGTCGATGATGCTGTTCATGTCGGCCGCCGTCTGGGGCGTGTTGATGAACTTGCCGTGTTCACCCATGATGTCGGCGCACGATTTGGTGTACGAGGTCGCCCAAGCGTACAGCTTCGGGTTTCGAACCGCAAAGGGCGTCTCCGGATCAGGCCGTGACAGGGAGGAGCAGGCAGCTTGCGGATCCGACCCTTTGACGCCGCGGGGGTCAAACGACAAGATGTGATGGTCGCCTCCGGTGGCGTTGAAGAGTGCATCTCCGTTCTCACGGATTGCCCCGACGCCACTTCCGCCAGGTCCGCCGGGGTTGAAGAGCAAGTTCTTGGTCCCATTCTTGCTGCGGAGACGAATGAGCGGGATCTTGAACTTGAGATCGCTGGTCTGGTTCTTGGGAGCGAACTGATCCGCCGGCACGGTGATGTTGCTGCATTCTAGCGGAGTCCCTTGGGTCGTATTTCCGCAGGGGGTCCAGCTGATGTTTTCGCCGGGGTACTTGTTTGGCTTCTCATCTGCGGAGTAGGCCGTGGCGTGGAAGACGCTCGAGGCGGCGAGGTATAGAAACAAAGACCGCATGATTTCTGTCGAGCGGCTGTTGTTGCCCGAGAAGTGAAGAATAGGGCCATTTCTTGCGGTCGACAGGCAGGACATTTATAGGCAAATCCAGGCAAAGACATCATGACAGCCAGTGAGCCATCCAGAAGCATCCGAGCATGGGAAAACAGGCTCCAGCGGCGTGCCATGACAGCTCCCGGTCTGAACTCTAGCAGAAGCCATTGCCCCGATGCTCTCGAACGCGAAGCCGAGCATGGTCGTTGTGGAAGATGAACCTGCCGATGGAATCTTAGCCTAGCGTCCGAGTAGTAAACGCCCGTGTGCAACGTGCCAGCTACCGAGATTTAGCACAATCCGTCGCTCAAGCGGTGATGCCCATCGACGCCTTGCCACGTGCGGGCTGCTGGCGTCTTGATGAAGGCTCGTGCTCAGGCTAGAAGGGACCACTGAAGATGAGACGACGGGTAGATGACGATGATGGATATGGTGATTTAGAGTAAGGGGTGGTCTCCAAGTGAAGTTCTCGGGCTTCACGTGACACGGCACTAACTGACATTTGAGAGTCCTTGTAGCCTCTGAATACCCTATAGGACTCTTCCTTACGAATACGTAGACGACGTCAGCGTCCAGCCTGACAGTTTCCGTCACTAAGAGCTGAGTCTACGTGCAAATAAGCTTAAACCTTCTTCTTCAAGGGCGCAAGAAGATATCCACCCGACAGCCACGTTTCTCGCCGAAGCTAACCCATCTAGGCACTGACTGCTATTAACCTCGTTCCGGGGCGAGGGAGGAACAGTGTGCGCAAGAACAGTGGGAAGAGCAGGGCGACGCATTGGGAAGTCCGTCGCTGGGCCTCTGACTAGCCCTCTTCTCGTACATGTCCATCCACGAGTGGCCATCCGTCTTTGCTTTGCTTCTTGCTGTTAGAGTTGTTTGGATGGCCACTCTCCCGTGTGCTACACCGGGAAGCCACGATCCCAACCGTCTCAAATAGGTCGCTGCAGACTGGCTCATGATGAGAGTCGTTGAGACTTTCCATCTACCTCGATGCTTCCCATCCCACCCCCAATTCCTCACCACACAACACATTCATAGCTCAAGCAGCGTGTCATCGTAGCTTCCGGTCTGGACTCTAGCGGAAGCCATCCGATGAGCACAACCGCGAAGCTGAACATGGTCGTTCTAGAAGAGAAACTGCCCATCGAAAATCAGCACTACCTATTCTTCTTGTTCCCTTCAAATCGCTACTCCGAGACCCGTACCTTTTTTCTTCGAAGGCTGCGCTAGCTGAGAGCTCGCAGACACGTCTTCTGGAAAATCAGATGGCCGCTCTGACGGCCCTCGAGTCTCCGGAGCTGGCATGAGGTTGAGGTCTTGCGGCTTCATACCTCTCTGGATGGGCCACTCGCCGGATGGGCTGTTCTGGAAGAGGGAAGGCCGGAGAGGTCACAATGGAACTGGCGTTTTTGTAGGGAATCAGCCCCTTTAGATCTTTCCTACATCATGCATCCTACCTTTTGCCGTGAGAGAGATTAGGTAGTCTTAGATGGCCACTCTCCCGTGTCAGATCGACCGCCAGACCCAAACAGAAAACCCACGATCCCCTACCGTCTCAACAAGTCGCTCTACCCCAGCCCATGACGAGAATCGTAAAGGCTCCTCTTACTACCACCACAACTTCCATCACATCAACATCCTTTCCTTTCCTACATCGTCAATCATCATCATCTACCTCTATTACACACTCCCATCATCCATTCATTGCCTCCCCCTCAACAACCCCTGCAGATACAAAGAGAACCCTCTCTTATCACTCCCCCCCAACCACCGCACATACTCCTCCCCATCGATGCCCAGCCCCGAGAACACCCCCCTCCGCAGCTCCTCCACCAGCATGTCGCCCGTCTTGCTGTACACCACCTGCTGGAGGCTCGCAATCTCCGTCAACACCTGCTTCGTCTGCGCGTCCTGCCACGGCCGGAACCCCGGGTTTCGCATCACCTCCCAGCACACGGCGTGGAAGCGCTCCACCATGAAGCGGTCGAATCCGGGGATCGCAGGGCTCGGCTTGCTGCCGTTGCTGCCGCCGTTGCCGCTCGTCGCCTCGGCGCCCGCCACGTTGGCGCCCCCCCAGATGGCCGAGATGCGTCCCATCAGGGCAAAGGCCAGCCGGCTCGGCCCGATGTTGCCGTCCAGCGTGGCCGCCAGCTCGGTGATGGACGAGATCATGGGCTCGAAGAAGGCCTGGTTGGCCTCGCTGATGAGCACTCCGTCCAGCCCGTTGTTGAGTATCACCTGCAGGAACGAGAGGTACTCGCGCCGCAGCTCCGCCAGCTGAATCTCGTCGTCGGTCCCGGCGATGGGCTCTCCCAGACCGGCAAAGATGCGCTGCAGCAGGGGAGTCAGTAGCATATTGAGCACCTCGTAGATCTCGCTCTTGAAGCCAAAGACGACCTGGTCCAGCAGCCGTAGAAACATGGCCATCTCATCCTTGGACGAGCTCTGCGACAGTAGGCCCTCGATCCACTGCGGCAGCTGCGGCAGCACCGCCGATCCCAGCACGCCCAGCAGCTTGGAAAAGGACGACCGACACGCCGTCCGTATCTCGGCCGAAGAGTTGAGCTGGTTGAGGGCGATGAGAATGGCCTCGGCCGCGCGCGAGAACTCGTCCGATACGGCCTTGTGCGGAGGCGGATGATGGCCCGACGCCGACCCGGGCGCCCAGTCGGAGAAGCCGTGGGCCAGGGTGCCGAGGGCCATGACGATGTGATGAATCTGCAGCACCGCCTGAGCGTCGCCAGCCTCTGCCCTCCCCAGATGCGCCTCCATGTCGCCGAACAGAGGATCCATGACGGACCGCGCGTACAGCGCCTGCTGGTCCGGCGCCGTGCTATTCGTCGACGAGATGCAACCGATGGCCTCGAAGAGGTAAAGTTGGCTGGTGAACAAGGCGTCGGCCGAATGGTCCAACTCGTCCGATGACATGTCGTCGTCGTCGGCCTCGTCATTGGGCACCTCTGCCTTGATGGGCAGCAGGTCGCCGATGGACCGTATCACCGTCTCGGCCACGTTGCCCACCCGTGTCCTCAGCTGCTTGACGAACCGGTGGAAGAGGTACCACGACCGCGTCTTGATACGAACATGATCGTGATGTACCAGCCTCACAAAGTTCTCCAACACCTGCGGGATCGACTCCGGATACGTCTCGAAGATGGCGCAGTACCGCACGCAAATCTCCATGTACTGTAGCAGGATGGCGGGATGCGCAAAGTCGGCGATGCCTGCATGTCCACGCCGTCAGCCCAGAGCCTGCCCTCCCCTATTTGCCCTCGACTTCTCGACTCTTTTCCCTGTGTCTGCATGCTTTCTTTTCCCGTTGTGACAAATAAGTAAAGGGAAAAGAAAAGAAAAACCGTCTCCGGACTGACCTGAGCCAACCATCTTCTGCATCATCACCACCAGCCTCTCCGACGCCTCGGTTGACGGCTGATTCTTGGTGCCCGGCCCCTGGTTTGGAAGCGCGAGCTCACCAAAGAGGTACATCTCGTGCAGGGCGAGATCAAGATCCCGCCAGTCCATGGCAGAGCCGCGCGTTTCGAGCGTCTGAAACGTGTTGGCCACGAGTGTGCTGAGCATGTCGACGTAGAGCGGCTGGTCGATGGCAGCAATAGTCTTTTGCAGGTTCTGCAACTTCCTGCGAAGCTCCTGGAACTCGGCCTCGTCCGTCTGCTCGGCCTCGTTGCCCCAGGTAGAGGTGTCGTCGTAGCGCATCTTGCGGATGATGGCGTCCAGGATCGGGGCCAGGGTCGCAGCAGAGTCGGGGGGCGGGTGACCCAGCTTGCGGAGAAAGGTGAGGAGATCGGTGAGGGCCGGGATGACGGTGGAGCAGACCTCGTCGTAGTCATCGGAGAAGAAACGCAGAAGAAAGGGGAGGAAGTTGTCGAGGTGCTGCTTGGCGGCGGCCTGGATATCCCGGTTGGTCTGGGCGTCGTCGAGAGCCCTTACAATGTCAGACATGACGGTGTTGACGAGCTTGGCGACGGCTTCGGCCAGGTCGGTATCGTAGTCGGGAGTGCCCTTGAGCTCGGCCAAGGGGCGACTGGCGATGAGCTGGGCGACAATGTCGCGCAGGCCGAGAAAGGACAGCATGTCCAGTTTGTCGGACGACCTCATCTTCTTGCCACAGATCTCGGTGAGGGTGTCGATGGCGGTGTCGCGCACCTTGTCCTCCCCGCCGCGGCCAACAACGGGCAGCAGAAGGCAGAGCATGTCGCGGCTGACGACGAGGGATATGTCCATCCAGCTGACCCATTTTCCAATGACCTTGAGAACGAGCTCGACGACAACATCATCGTCGGCGTGGTGCATAAGCAGCAGACGCCACGAGTCAGCCACCTTGTGCATGTCGTTGGCGCGGAGCCTATCCTTGAGCTCCATGTTGCGCTTAGCGTCGCTGCTCTCGCGAGCCAGCAGCATATCGGCGATTTCGTCGTGAATCGAGGACAGAATACGGAGGTAGATGAGAACGGCCGGAACGGAGCCGGTATCGCACGCAAGCTGCCAGAAGTCGTCGAGAAAGGTCTGCCAACCGTCGTGATAGTGAAAGGCGAAGAAGTACGTCAGCGTCTGGGTGAGCTTGTTCTGGACGGCAGCCGAGTCCATGTTCTGATGCTGGCCGGAGCCGTAAGCCAGCCGAACGTATTGCAGCAGGGCATGCCTGAGTAAGACCAAGCCGTCGGCGTCGATGCTCTGCGAGTGGACGGCGAGATTAACAACATCGAGACAGGCCATGCGCACCACGTCCGACGCCGGCGGGCTCCGGGCGAACAAGCGGATACATGGCTGCCAAGCCTGGGGATCTGCTCGCAGCCGATTGAGGAATTCAAAGGCCTGCTCCTTGAGGGCCTGATCCGAAGGCCTGTCCGATCCGGGAGCGAACAGAATCTCGACCGCGTTTTCCACCTGGGCCTCCATGCTGTGCAACGAGGCGGCGACGACGACGGTGAGGAGGCCTACCGAAGCGTCATACTTGGTGCTGAGAAGAGGCCCGAGGAGGACGAATCGTGAACGAGGGCGTTGATGATTTCTGAGACTCGGAGTCGTCCTGACGATGACTCTCTCTTTCTTTGATCTCTCTTTTTTTTTTTCTTCTCCCAACAACTTCGTCAAGACTGGCAAGGGTGGGGTGGAAAAAAGCTGATGCCGTCAGCAACAGCGGGGGGTGTGTGTCGACCCACATCTTGAGGCGAAGAGCTGTGGCAGTGCACGAGGCTGCTGGTATCTGTGGCTAAGTCGGCTCCGAAGTAGTCTATAGGGTAGCCAGCCTCTTCTACAGGGTAGCTCGACCCGCCAGATGAGGGTCCGGGACCGGAACTGACGTCACCGGACGAATCACCTTGGCAAGAAAAGAAACAACAGCGACGCATTGCGGCCTCAGCGGCGAAGAAAGCGGGAAAAGATCTTCGGTCCAGTCTCGAACTCGTTTCTTTTCCTCACACCTCATGCAGGCAGATGGTGGGTAGATGGTGGTTAGATGGTGGTTAGATGGTGGGCAGCTTCAGCACAGCCCGGCACCGTGCCGCAGCAATCCTCCTGTTTCATGTTTCATCCCCTACCAAGCCTCTATCAAGCCCTGTGGCTTTTAACCTCTGATGCGCTGCCGATGAGCCAAAAAAGGGCGCCCATCTTTCCCCGCTGTTTCTGACGGAAGAGGGGACGATCGGTGGGGGGCGAGGCAACACTGAACACAGGAGGTGTGGACACTGTGAAGCAACATCAGACATCAGACGATGGCGCTTCCATCTCATTCGCATGCAAGACTGATGCAGCACGGACATGGATGGTTCACGTTACCAGCAGAAGGATGGAAGCCGTTCCTGCAGTAGCGTTGACCGCGGGCCGCTCCCCTTGCCGGCGTTGCACAAATTTTCTATTATTGAAGCCACCGTCTTGGGCCAGGCAAACGCGGACGGCCTCTATTCCCCCCCGGGTGACGTCTCCGGACGCATCACGCCCCCTGAAAACATCCCGTCTGGCTGCATCCAGCACTCACCCGCTCAACCGGATCAGCTCCGTCCCATGGCCGCAAGCCCTCGTATCAGCATTCGGCCTCATTACAACAAAGGGGCCGAAGACCTTGTACACAGTATTGACGCTGGCCTGTCACGTACGACCACTATGTTCCAGCATGCAGGGGCTTCGCATTAAGCCATTCTCACCAACAGCACAAATCTCCACCTCGCGGGCCCTCGGCCGTGAATGGAGGAACCAGCCGCCTCTAATCTCCCGGGGTTAGACCCCTGGCGGGCAAAGAAAGGAGAGGTGCGTATATATTCGACCCGTTTTCCCTCTCCTCCTTGCCTCGCTGTCGAGCTTCTTTTCTTCCTTCAAGTTCCTGACCCTACCTCCTCTTGTCCAAAACTCCCATCACTTGACTCCGGTCGTCCATTCTTTCCCATATCCCCTTCGTTCGTTAATCATAATCCATTACCCTTCCACCTTTCAAGATGCGTTTCATCACCGTGGCCGCCATGGCCGGTTCGGCGCTGGCTCACTACCCTACCGACTATGAGAACAACTCGCCCAGCTACGGCGACTCGCCCAGCTATGGCAACTACCCTCCTCCTCAGGGGGGCAACTACCCCCCTGCTCAGAGCTATCCCATGCCCCAGCCTCAGGTGTCGACGGCTTACACCACCAACCTGGTCACCGTCACGGCTTGCCCGCCCTCGGTCCCCAACTGCCCGGTCAAGTCCATGACCAGCAGCGTCATCACCAGTGTCCAGGCCGTCCCCACCACCAGCGCCTATGGCATCCAGACCAGCTCGCAGGCCGTCCCCATGACGACGTCGACCGTCTACTCGACCAAGGTTCACACCATCACGTCTTGCGGTCCTACCGTCACCAACTGCCCGGCTCACAGCACCGTCGTGTCTACTGAGACCGTCGCCGTCTCTACCACGGTCTGCCCTGTTGTCCCCACTGCTGGCCCTCCCGCTCCCCCGGCTCCCGTCTACACGCCTCCGGTCGTTAGCTCGGCCCCGCAGCCCAAGTACCCCATCAGCTCGGCTCCGGCTCCGGTCCCTTCGGCTCCGGTCCACCAGTACCCGCCCCCTGCTCCGATGCCCGTCTACCCGGCCCCGAGCAGCCCTGCCGTGTCGTCGGCTGAGGTCCCGGTTCCCAAGAACCCGATCTACAACACGATGCCCGCCGTCAGCAGCACCACCCTGTCTCCCCAGGTCAGCCAGCCCGCCGTTCCTCAGGTCCCTGCCGTTCCCCAGGCCCCCGAGGCTCCCAAGCCGATGCCCTCGTGCCCCTCTGGCATGACCAGCGGATACCCTGGTGGCCCCTGTGTCCCCACGACGTCTGCTCCTGTTGGCACCGGCTCTGTTCCCTCCTACAACCCGCCTGCTGCGTCTTCTCCTGCCTACCCCCCTGTCCACGGTGGCAACAACCAGACCATCCCGTGAGTATTCCTCTTCACCCGTAGTCGAGAGCAGCTACTGACAGCACAATAGTCAGCCTGGTGGCAACCCCAGCCAGCCTGGTGCCAACAAGCCCCCGGTCACGGCCGGCGCTGCCTCCCTGACGGTCCCGGCCTTTGCCGCGGTGGCCGGTCTGCTCGCTGTTGTTCTTGCTTAGGTCCTGTAACCTTTTCATTTCTCTTGACATATTGGAGACACAAAAAGATGGCTGGGTAGCAGATCCCTCTGTACATTAGCATACAGCATCTGGATTATGAAGGCACATTCACGCATAGTTCCCCTGCATGAGTCTCAGCGGCACAAAGTAAGCCTCAACGGCGTCTCGCTTTGCTTCGTCTCACTGCATGGATGGACGCTGCACGGCGAGAGACATTGTGGCTGGATGGCGCCTCGATGCGTTGATATTGCCTCCCGTCTGCAAGGGAGCAAAGACCTGCAGCGGCCCCGGTCAGGGGCGTCAGCTAGCCCGAGACCACTGTAAGATGATCCTCTCCAGCACACTGTACGGCAGCCTCAACCTGACGACAGCTCCTGCGTCCCCCGAGTCCTTCAGCTCCCCCCTTCATCTCGTCTCCCCTGGTCGACGCCCTGGCACCCGCTGTGGCGATGCCTTCATCAATGCCCGACACTGGCCTGAGGCCTCTGCCATGGCGTCGACCGCGTCGCTCGTCTGTCCGCCAGAACCGCTCCGTCATCCGCTCCCTCCATCTGCGCTGTCCGTCAGCGTGACTTTCGTTGCTCTCTGGGCCGTCTTGGCCATTGTCCACTTTCTTCTCGGTCGTCGTGGCGTCGCTCGTTTCGTCATCTGCGCATGTATCGGGTGTCTCTTGGCGCTGGGGGCTTTCGTCGGGGGTATCGTGCGATGGCGTTATGCCCTTTCGTGCGCTGGCTTCGCTGCTGAAGTTGGTATGAGCCTTGAGTCTTTTGTTGTGGCCTTTTGTCGAGTTATCTTGCAGTTCTTCTCTATCTCGCGCCCGTCTTCTTCACGGCTGCCATTCACGCTGCTGTCGTCGAGGCCTTGGCTGATGTGTCGCGGACATCGCGCCATCTGTCGCCGGTTCTTGTCGATGGCCTCTTCATCGGTCTCGATATCGTGTGCTTCGCTCTCGTCATGGTTGGCAGCGCTTTGGATACCACAACGGGTCGTGGTGCTGCCTCGACGTTGCTCTTGGCTGGCCTTGCAGTGGAATTGACGACGCTGACTGCCGCTGTGGCTGTTCTCGTCGACCTCTGGGTTGTTCGCTCTCGCTCTACTCATCCGCCACGCTTCACCTGGCGGCGCAGAATCTCGCTACTTGCTCTGGCCCTGGCCTCCCTCTTTCTCGTCGTTCGCTGTGCCTACGACGTCGCCGACGTGTGCCGCGGCTGGCTGTCAGTGGCAGAAGAGACAACTCTGCTCATCGTCGACGGCGTCTTGACCCTCGTCGTTGGCTTGATCCTCTGTGTCGTTCACGCCGCTCGCATCCCCCAGGTGTCCATCTCAGAAGAAACCGTGGAGCAAAAGTAGGGCGCTGGCATCGCGGTGGCTGCAGGTCTGGGCTTGTTCACCTTTGTCTGCGTCTAGAGCACTTCTGTAGGTGTGAAAATGGTTACAAGAATTGGGAATAATTCTGACTCCGTGTCTCTATGTCCGTCTATCACTCATCATGGACAAGCGCGCCACAAGCCAGTTCCCAAAACACTGCGATAAGCGCCGTCCATGCCGTGCCGTCAGATGGTAATATCAACGCTTGCTCTCGTCGGATAGGCGCCGCGGCTGAAGCTCCGCGAGCGGCACCGACATCTGCCCCGTGCGCACCTTGTAGCTCGCGAGGCCGAGCCGGAGCCGAAGCACCTCGACCTTCTGCAGGGGTGGTCAGCTTGGAACTGAGACAGGGAGAGGATGGCGGTCTCAAGGGTGTGAAGACGTACCTCTCTCGCTTGCTCTCTTGTCAGCAACCGGGGCGCTGCTATTGTTGCCGGGGCTGTTATCGTTGTCGCGGTGACGGCCGGCTCCGGTTCCGGCTCGTTGGTAGTGGCCGTCGCCCAAGACGCGTCGGCTACCGACGTGTCGAAGACGGAGCTCACCTCCGGGCTTGAAGAGCGCGAGCGGGCGGGTGAATTGTCGTCTTCTTGCTGACGTTCCAATCGTTGATCGGCACGGTCGTGTATCTCTTTGTTCTCAACTCCAGGCTCAGTCTTGAGTCTCTTGATGTCGTCGCATGACTTCTCCTCGTTGCCTTCGTCAATTGTGCGCTTCGAGCCCCTCGTGTTGACGTCAAGCGGCGCCAGCGCCGTGCGCTTGCTGGAGGGCGACGGATGCAAGGGAGAGGCCGTAGTCGGGGTCGTCTTCTGTGCTACCGTAGGAGACTCTGCCTGTGCCGTCTGGCGTACAGAAGACTCGGTTGGTTTGGGGAGGGGCGAATCCACCAGTGTCTGTCGCAGAGAAGAGTCCATTTGAGGCTGAAGATGAGGTTGGCGACACAAGCTGCCGCAACTTTACCGCAACGACCGACTGTTGACGATGATGTGACGCGTCAAAACAAACAAGCCGATAAGGACAGACGAGGTGCACACGAAAGTGACGTGGTTAGAGTTGAAGGAAGAAAAAGGAAGAAGAAGAAAAAAGATTGAACCTCTGGCGAGGACAGTCGTGACGGTTGAAAACGCCAGAAAAACAACAACAGCCAACCTCAATGCCACAGGCCTTATTTCGGCCGCTCCCGATACCGCGTCTCAATGGATGGACCGCGTCGGGGCGCGCGTATTCGTCGGCTATTTTTAGCTTCCCCGCTGACGAGTGGCCGTTTTGATCTGACAATGGCTGTTTGTGGGGAAGGGGACTAATTGTTAGCGCGCTAGCTGTTTGAGGTAGAGCTTGTCTGCAGCATGGCTGGGGAGGGTACATTAGTGCAGCGATGGGGAGAACTTGGCGATCTTGCTTGATGGGATGGATTGCAGCATCGTCTGTTGGGGGGAGAGTGACAGGGAAGAAGGGCCAGAAGAGGTAATAGCTGATGTTTGAACATGTTTGTAGGCTGTTTGACTAGGCTGAGTTGTGGCTGTACTTGACCCCATTCACCACTCAGATTCGCACCGCTTCAGCTGCCTCATGCACCTGCCCAGCGAGAGAGGGAAAATGGATGATTATCCAGCAACACCGTCTGCAGAGCTGAAAAGGGAGTCGGCAGCCTCAAGGAGGCGAAAAGGCTCTGGGTATCATCATGGTCTCTTCACCCTGCGCTGTCTCTGGCCATCGAGTCCGTGCCTCGACACTTCCGCCGGCCGTCGTCTCGTCGAGACTTCCACATCGCCATCATCTGCGCCCTGACGCTAGAATACGACGCTGCTTTCCTACTCGTCGATGAGTTCTGGGACCAGCATGGCGAATACGGGCGCGTCCTCGGGGACACAAACATCTACCGCAACGGGCGAATTGGCGCTCATGACGTCGTCTTGGTTGTTCTGCCAGGCATGGGAAAGGCCTTGGTCGCGGGATCGGCTGCTAACCTACGTACGAGCTACCCGAGTCTGAAGCTTACCATTCTCTTGGGCATCTGCGGTGGCGTCCCCTCTCGAAATGTCTTTGTAGGCGACGTCGTCATCAGCGAAGCAATCGTTCAGTACGACTTGGGCAGACAATATCCCGGCCAGTTCATCACAAAGGGCGCAGCCGAGGGTAACCTTGGCTCACCAAATAAGGAGATACGAAGCCTGATGGCTTGGTGTAGGACCGACCATGTGAGGGAAGACCTGCGGGACAACGCCGCCATCTCCTTGAGGAATCTGCAGCACGCAGCTGCGGAGAAGCGTCTCGAAGTCAACTACCGTTATCCTGGCCTTTCTCGAGACCAGCTATACCGAGCGACGTATCGCCACAAACACACCGCTTCTCAGCCGCCTTGCAGCATCTGCTCCGAAGGGGTTGACGAGGCTTGCAGCGATGCCATCGAGGCATCTTGTGCCGAGCTCGGCTGTCTAGATGACCAGCTTGTTCATCGACCTACCTGACCCCTCTCAAGCAAAGCCGTCGGAAGCGTTACAGCGGTACAGCGCGGTGGTTGTTTGAGACGCAGGAATTCGACAGCTGGATCGCTGGCACCGAATCTCCCTTACTCTGGTGCTCGGGAAAAAGTGAGTCCTCTCTGTCTGGAGGTGCCAGACACTTGTTTACTTTGACTTGCAGTTGGGTCGGGCAAGACTATCCTCACGTAAGAAACCAGAATCTGCATCGTGAAAAGAGTGCTAAGTTGGAGTCCCAGTGCAAGCGTCATTGATAAGGTATTGACCGAGAGGCCAGAGTCTGGTCATCTCGTCACCTTTTTCTTCGTGCAATTCGACGACACACAGTCAGTCAAGGCGGAAATCATTGTCAAATCAATTCTGCGACAAGCCTTGGACCAATCCGGTCTCACAGACAAACTGGAGGAGTTGCTGGGTGAAGCTGTCGCAAGCCTGGCCGAGCTCAAGAAGCTTCTCGATGTATTCCGGCAGCTTCTCGTACCTTCGGGAAAGCTTTACATCATCATAGATGGACTCGACGAGTGCGAAAAGTCCGAGCGTAAAGAGCTTCTGGAGATACTGTCATCACTCGCAGCGCTTGGCTCCAACACCAGGATCTTTCTCGCAGGCCGAGACAGCGTGTCTGCAGAAGTAGAGTGGAGATTTACTCCTCGTCACCACGTCTCCATGAGCAGTTCTTTGGCTCGTCCGGACATCGACAAGTTCATCGACGGTGCGGTCCAGGACAAGCTGGAGAGCGAAGAGCTCCTTGTCCGAGATGCGACGCTTGTGGAAGAGATCAAGATGGCGCTGAGAGAAGGCGCCGAGGGAATGTAAGGGCTTTGAACCATAAGGATGAGACGATTCTTACGCTACACAGGTTTCTATGGGTTGCCTTCCAACTCTTTGAGCTCTGCTCGAAGCATTGCGACGAGGACATCCGACAAACCATCAAGAGCCTACCAAAAGGCTTGACAGCAACTTTCAACAGAGCGCTCGAGAGAATCGCCGCGCAGGGCAACGCAAAGGTGGCCCGGCAAGCCTTCCTATGGATCGCCTGCGCCAAGCGGCCCTTGACCGTCGAAGAGCTGGGCGAGGCCATGTTTCTCGAGATAGGACAGCAATTCTCGAAGCCACAGCGTGTCTCGAACGATGTTCACCGTATCAGCTCTTGGTGCGAGAATCTGGCGCATGTGGACGAGGAAAAGCAAATCGTCCAGTTTCCGCACGAGACGGTTCGGCAGTTTCTAACCAAGGGCTGCTCAGATGAGCGATTTGCCGACTTCCGGATCGATACGCGAGAGTCGGACCATTTCATAGGAGAAATTTGCGTCACGTATCTCGACTTTAGCGACTTCAAGACCACGCTGGCTCGGGGTTCGCGGCAGCTACCGCCCATCTCGCCGGGTGACATTGCCAAAACAGCCACGGGATACGAGTGGAAGGCGGCTGCTTTTCAACCTATATTCAGTCGGTTGACGACCGTCAAGGACAAAAGCTCGGCAGCCTTCAACACCTCAGGGGCCCTGGCAAGTTTTAAACGAGACGATGGCAGGGCAGAGAAACGAAGCTTGGAGGACAGTCACCCCTTCTTGCGGTACGCAACCGTCAACTGGATATTTCACACGACAGGTTTCACAAAGGAAAAGTCCAAGACTTGGCTCCTTTGGGAAAGAATTGTCTTTCAAGGCCATGATCTAGTCCAACGTCCTTGGGGCGAAGAAGTCTTCGGAGCAGACAGCAAGACGATACTAGACTGGAGCCTCGAAGCCCGCCAATACGCCTTGCTTGGTGTTCTGATAAAAAAGGGGAATGTTCCGTTGCGGAATTGGATGAAGTTGATGACGGATTGGGCCGCACGAGGCGACGTGATGACGCTGGACGCGCTTCTGCAGGATCAAATGGCCGCTATGAGGCTGCAAGGCGTGTACCAAGCAGCCGTCGGAGGTCAGGTCGAATTGGTCCTCGAACTAGTCGCAGAAGGCGTCAACGTGGACGACGCCCTCAACATAGCCGTAACCATCGGCCACGCTGGACTGGTAGCGAAGCTTCTCCCCGCCAGCTTATACAAGGAATACGGCCTCGAAGTAGCCGCCAGAAACGGCCACCTAGCAGTCGTGGAAATGTTCCTGGCAGCGGGCGTGAAGGCTGACTGGGCGTTGCGCGAGGCAGCTCGCAACGGACATTTGCACGTGGTGATGAGATTGGTTGCCGCTGAAGAGATGAGGATGATCATAGTTTGGGGGGGGTTGAAGGAGGAGGAAGAACGCGCCTATCTGCTGAGTAGGATTTGTGACTTGAAGGAGTCGGCGAGTGCAGCGGCTGAGGGGGGGTTCTTGGAAGTGATTGAATACTTGCAGTTGATTGAGGAGAGGTTTCAGAAAAGCGCGCAGACGCTTGTTGGGTAGGAACGGATGGAGGTGGTGATGAGTAGTGAGTTGTACGGTTGAAGGTGTTGTATGGAGAGTCTTGAGTTAGTTACTGTGGTTTGGTTTGGAGTTGTCGTGAAGAGTGGTGGAAATTGTCAGGATATGGACATGGCGTCTTGAAAGGATCGGTAGTACATGGAGTCAAAGCTGGGGGGTGTGTCGTTGTTTAGCAGGTAGTTAGCAAGAGTTGAGAAGAGATCCACGTTATAAACAGGGCGGGTAGTAGACTTGACTGGGGATGCTATAGCGGTCGGTTGGCGTACGTTGTATGATGGCAGCTTATAATGAGGAAGGAGACGATCCTGTTCTGAGGTCTAAGTTATATGAACGTATAGAGCACATAAATCCCCGAGTAGACTTGCGCTTTACTTTCAAGCTCATCTCGTGAAGATTCTGAGGTCTAAGTTATATGAACGTATAAAGCACATAAATCCCCGAGTAGACTTGCGCTTTGCTTTCAAGCTCATCTCGTGTTATGGCAAACTTCCGCGGAGACTGTTGCTGTCTGAGGGGTTGTCGACTGAGTCGAGAAGAGATCGAGTGTTATAAACAGGGAGGGGAGTGAGACTTGGACTGATGGAAAGATATTGGAGCCGGTTGGTGGAAGTTGTACGATTGGAACCTGCAATGAGGATGGAGACGATCCCGTTCTGAGGCCAAAGTCACGAGCATTCGTGCATGAAGGCACTCATGAAATCCCGACACGACTCAAGCTTCAATTTAGAAAGTCTAGGCCAGAAAGCCGTTTCAACCAAGTGACTTCAGTTGCTTCCTCGTCATCACCTTCCGGCGACTTTGGGAATCGATGTCGCCACTCAGGCATGCAATGCTCGCTATCAAGACACCGAGCTCCCCGAGCGTAACAATCCCGACAGATGTCGAAATCACCGCCTCGACATACGTCGCAATGACGGCAACTATCCAAGTCGGCGAGGAAGATGTCGAAGGTGCAAACATCGCATATTTTTTCGGAACACTGAGATTTCACACCCTCTTCTCGTGATACGGGTGCCGTCTCGTCTTGGTCCGGCGATGCGTCGTAATCACTCGCACCATGCTCACGAAGGACTTCCGAAACAAGCGGATGTCCAGTTCTGATACTCCACCATAGAGGAGACAGGCCGAAGACGTCGCGTGCTTCAACGGTTGATGGCGCTGCTGAGACGACATGCGTCACTGCCTTTAGATGACCACGCCTGGCCGCGAAAGAGAGTGCCGTCTGACCGTACCTGTCTCGAGCTTCTGCGTCGGCTCCGTGCTGGACCAGTAGACGGAGGGTATCAACAGAGCCGCAATCAGAGGCTCCGTGGAGGGCACTGCGCTCAACATCGTCTGTGAGATCGACGCTGCTTCCCCTTTCGATCAGCAGACGGGCCGCTTCGACATTTCCGTTGGAAGAGGCGACGATGAGAGGCGTTAGGTCGCGTTTATCTCTGCCATTGACATCTGCTCCTTGGTCGGAGAGGAGCTGTATGATGGATGGAACCTGGAAAATGGCCGCCGTATGAAGTACCGTCAGGCCGTAGATATCCCTGACATTCATGTCGGCCCCTCTATCGAGAAAGAGTTTGATGACGGCTTCAGGTTGATGACGCATGCTAACGGCGTGTAAAAGAGGCGTCCTGCTACACTGATCTCTTGCCTCGATATCGGCTCCTCTATCCAGAAGCAGCTCTACAACGGCTTTCGAGGTTTTACAGGCGTGCATAAGGGGTGTCTTGCCCATAGCATCCCTGGCCTCAATGTCGGCTCCTCTGTCGAGGAGGAGCTTTACGGCGGAATCAGCATCGAAATCTTCGACCGATCCAGCAGCGCACAGAAGAGGCGTCCTGCTGTTCTTATCCCTTGCCTCAATATCGTCTCCTCTGTCAAGGAGGAGGCTTATAATAGCGTCCGTTAGATAGTCGCTGCTAGTGGCGCACAGAAGAGGCGTCTTGGTATCTTGATCCCTTGCCTTGATATCCGCTCCTCTATCAAGAAGGAGCTTTGGGACGGTTTCATCTAGATGAAACGTAGAAGCGAGCATGAGAGGTGTTTTGCCGTCTTTATCCCTGGCTTCGACATTGGCCCCTCTATCGAGAAGGAGCTCGACGATCTCGTAAGGTAGATCGCAGTTGCCAGCGGCGCGTAGAAGAGGTGTGTCATAGTCGTCGTCCCTTGCCTCGAGATCAGCCCCTCTATCGAGAAGGAGTTCGCAGAGGGCCACGGATGGACAAAACGCGCCAAGAGCACATAGGAGAGGCGTCGCGTTGTTCTGACCCCTTGTGTGAATATCGGCCCCTCTATCGAGAAGAAATTCTGTCGCATTCTCGGGATGTTTAATAGATTGTATGGCAAATAGAAGAGGAGTTTCATCATCGTGATCCCTCGCCTCGATATCGGCCCCGTTGTCGAGTAGAATCTTCATGACGCTTTTATAGCCCCAAGAGGCGGCCTTCGACAAGGCTGTTCTTCCCCTGTCGTCTTGGCAGTCGATTCTGCAGTTTGACTTCTTCAGGAGCATCAGTAAAGGGGCTTCGAGGCTGAACTCGGCTGCGAGATGAAGCCCATGAACCGGCGTCGAGAAACTTTGGCTGTAGCCAGTCTTCTGTTGGAGTCTTGAAACTACGCGCGCTTGGTTGGCGGCTTCTAAGATGGCAGAGCGTCCGAGGAAGTCGACGACGATCCGTGTGACAGACGGGTTGCCGTAAGCGTGATTCCCCCAGTTCTTTGCCGCATATTCGTACAGGCTATATCGTCGAAGCCGGTCTTCGTACGCTTCGTCCGACTCGGCAGCTCCGCTCTCAAAGACGGCCATCGAGAGGTAAGAGAGGCAGACGTGCACTATAATGCTGTTGGCCTTGGGAAGCAGCGCGTGCCAGGTCCTCTCGACATACTCCTGGACTGTGTAGTGCACCAGCCGGATGACGTGGTCCCCGTCTTGCACGTTTACGAGCCCGACGCATACGGCCACCAAGTCTTGGACTTCGGGTATGTTTTCCTCGTCCAGTTCTCTATCGCCAGGCTCTAGAGTTAGAGCGTGCTGGAGTTCCATGGTGGTGAGCGGCCACTTGGCGTAGATGATCCACAAAAGAACCTGTCTGGCGAGCTTCCTTCTGTCTTCTGATTGCTGCTCGATTCGTTCCATAGCGTCGTCATAGGCGTCGTCGTACGAGTTGCGTTTGTTGCTGGTGGATCTGCTGGCTATTCTGTCTAGGGCTTTGCGCACGGAGCGGATCCTCAGCTGGCCCTTGATGGTGTCGAGGTGAAGCCTGGCCAGCAAGAACCTGGTCGTGCGAGTCAGTTCTTCCCACTCGCGATGTGGTTAACCAACTAGAGTACAACATACATGCCATCAGCGGCTTTCACTATAGTGTCAATCACCTCACAGCGCAGATCTGGCTTCTTGATCAACATGTCCAGCAGTAGAGTGTTTGCCTCGAGATATAAGCGCATATCGTTCTTGTCTGCTTCAATATGTACCCAGGGACAGGCACAGAACTGGTCCGTAATGTCGGTGAGAGGCCTCGCTGTCGCAAAAAGGCTGATGCCGCACTCATCCCGGAGTTGAAACAGCTGAGGTAACAACTCCAATCGGCAATCACGCGACAACTCATCAAGGCCATCGACGGCCACGTATACTCTCGCGTAGGCTGCTGCCACGGATTTCAACACCCTCGACACATCGTCGCGTCCGCGCTTGCCGTTGTCGTAAAGGCTTTGGACGCTTGCTGGGAGTGAGGGTTGCTTCTGCACGAGATGCCTCAGAAGACTGGCCAGAAGATGGAAGGCCTTTTGATCGTCATGAGACTTGAAGTTGCAGTACAAGTAGGCGACACCCGTGTCGCTGTCGTCGTGAAACCTGCTTGTCAGATCATCAATGACGATCGAGGTGAGAATGGTCTTGCCACCTCCCGGGATACCCGGGCAGAAGAGCGTTTGACACTGGCCCCGAGCCCAGTTCTGGTATTCAGGTGTCTCGATGAACCAGCGGCAAGTGCCTGGCTGTCGTCGACCGAATGTATCATTGTGCTGGGTCGAATGGCTGTTGGGGCTGAGCCAATCGAGTACAAGAGCCTTCCGACGAGATGCTTCCTCGTCTCGATGCTCGTCCCTGAACGCCTTGACCTCATTCATAATGCCGGCTCCAAGGGCGGCGCCGTCGATGGCGACGAGGCTATTGAGCGTCTGGCAGTGTCGATGAAGCTGCTCGACTGCTTTCTGCGTCCGAGCGGAGAGAAGAGCTCCCTTCAATCTATCCCACCCAAACCGACGCCCGTCAGCTACCTTTCTAAGCTCCTTCAGCGAACTTTCCAGCTCGGCCTTGCAGGTTGACATGAAATGGCTCGTCCCCGTGCTAGGTGCCCCCACGACTTGAGCAAGTAAAGCTGAGTGTCTGCCTTCAAAGGCCTGGACGAAGTCGGCATTCATAAGCAGGTTTGTGTGCGTCTCGGAGAGGACCGTCTTGAGGTCCTGTAGTTCTCTGATGAAGCTCCTGGCCTCGGCAGGTGCGTCCTTAAAGTCGATGCAGAGATCGCTTGCTGTCTTGATGAGTTTCGTAGCGGCGCCAATGACGCCGAGGATGCTGAATGGATCGGCCATGTTTGTCTAAGATGAAGCAAATTCTGAGACGACGAGACGCGGGGGGGGGTTCTTCCCCCATCGTTGTACAGAGCTGACGAGGCGTGGCTGTGGCTGTACGAGCACATATCTATGTATGGCATCGGGCAGCAATAGGTAAGCCACCAAACCAAGGATCTAGTTGCCGGGGTACGGGGAATCATCCCTTGTGTTGACGGCATCCGCAGGCGGACAGACAAGAAGCGCCTGTTATCAGCTCCGTTGAAGACTGTTAGCCTGCTCAACCTGGCTGTTCTCACGTGACCAAAAAAACGTCACGTGGTAAGTTCGTTGCCTGAATCCCAAGCTCGGCTTCAACTAACCGAGATGTCTCTCCCTTTCCCTCATTTCGACTCATCTTGCCCGTTTCTCGACCATTCTCCCTCCCTCTCTTCGATTCTATCGTCCATTTCTCAACAACGCGGGTCCAGATGGCCAGTCACCGTCACATCCAGCGATCCCATTAAACACTTCGCCACCAGGAACCCCCCCTCAGTTCCAGCCCCAGCCACGGCACCTCAAACCCTGCCAGTCCGAAACCGCATTTCTTCGCTCAGCTCGAAAAACAAGCCCTGACCAGATTGAAACCGCCAACTGACGATCCTCAGCCTCGACTTCGCGACGCCCATCTGCAATTTCAGCGCCGCTGTCATCAGTAACGGCGGAGCTCCGTCGCATCATATCTCCTCAGCCAGCTCTTGTGTCCCGTCCAGAACGTCGTAGCGGCTTGACTTGGGCCGAGACAAACGGGTTTCGACGTCGTGGTCATACTTATACCTCGACGAGAGATGTTACTAATAGCCTTCCAAGACCGGAAATAAGTAGCTGGACGTGGCAATCTCCTTTTACGTTTTTCTTTCCAGCTTCTTCCAGTCTTATTTAGCCGTCTTACCCGGAAGCATTTCCATGCTCGATTGGCATAATCCTCCGTCAAGTCTGGGATCGCTCCTTGAGCATCGATCTGTCTCGTTGACTACGTTGTAGTGGACTTCCAGGGTCCCGCTCCTGGACATGACCCCGATAAGATAGTCATGCCAATAAAAAGAAGTCCTCTTGCAATTGACTCGCCGAGACGACAACCCTTGTAGTCTTCTCTTGTCTATCGAATTGATCGCTTTTCGTCACTTCGACTAAAGAACCTGACACGCGTGCCAGACGAAAATTAATGGCCAATCTGTCCGGGTAAACAGACGGCAAACAGACGGCAGTTGTCATCTCACAGAAACGCCAAGGGTTCGAAACAAGCCGGCTCTGCGAGAGTCTATCGTCGCGAATTGCCGCTGAACCATGGTCACATATAACAGCTGAAGACTGCGCCATAGTCTTAGCTTGTATCCAGTTCGTCGATAGTTGTCACTCTCTCTGAAACTTGTCCTTTTCCCAGCACAATAATCGCTTCTTTTTCACCATGAAGTTCTTTGTTATCGTCGTAATGCCCGTCTTTCAAGCCGTTTTCGCCCAATCAGTCGTCTCGGTGGACCAGGATCCCGACACCCTGAGCATCATGACCATGGACAGCGTGAGCCTTCCGGATGAGAGCCTCGACAAGCCGAGGGAACACGGCAACAGCTCCGACGGTACCCTTTCCACTACCCGGCCCTACCCTAACACCAAAAGGCTCTTCATGCTTCAGCGAGGCTGCTGGAGTGGACGAAAGTTTGGATGCTCTGCCGGCGGCTACTGTTTCAAATCATGTGGACCTCAGGGACAATGGTGTTGGGTAGCGAGACGAGGCCTGAAGAAGCGCAACATCTGGATTACGTGCAAGGAGGACTCAGACTGCAACTCCGACATGCTCTGTGGCCGTGGCTGCGTTCACTGTAGATGCGGCTGCTAGGGAATGAAAAGTGGATGGACGGCTATGACAGATCTCAGAGTCGCATTCTGTCCATCGGGAACTGGGAGGCCGTCGGGGTCTCGGATGTAATCTCGCTTGGCAGGGTCGGCTAAGCTGCCAGCAAGGTGTTGAAATAAGCCGCAACAGCCCCCCTGACGCAGAGTCATGTTGTCAGGCGTCTCTTAATAGTTCAATGAAGCAGGGTTAGTCCACGTGTCTGTGTGTCTCGCTGTGGAATTCCCAGCATCTCGCTTTCTTAGTTGCTGCGTGAATGCCCCGTGGATTTCCAGAAGCGCTGTCTCAGCGACTAAGACAAAAATCCAGACTCTGGGCTGGTGAATCAGAATCCAAGTCGTACTGACGTCTTCTTCAGCCGCTCAAGTGCGCGAGGCAGCGCGTTGCCCACCGAGACAGCCGGGCTGCAATCCAATCGACGATGTCCAGAGCCCGACAACCACTGAAAACATGCCTCTGAACATGGACTACCAGAGATCCGGGGGTTATATATATGGTCCGGGGTCAAGGCCTTAAACTTCAATCCCACGTTCTTCCACTTCCAATTCACTGTCGAGTCAACCTTTTGCAGCAAGCCTCACATAATCTTTTACTCTCAAACAGAAACATTCGCGAAAATGAAGAACTCGGCCGTACTCCTCGCTGCCCTTGCCAGCTTTACAAGCGCCGCCTCGTTGGGCCAAGCGCCTTACGGGAACAGCGGGAACAACTACGCGGCACCGGATCCTGCTTGCAAAGATTTCGTGAACCGGGCCAACAAGTTCTGCAACGGTTACCGAAAGATTAAGGAAGAGAATAAGAATCAAGGCTACCAGCAAGTCAAAGTTTACCGAAGACAGGACCAGTACCAGCAGGGTGGCCAGTACCAAGACCAGGGTAACCAGGGGGACCAGGGCGGCCAGGGCGGCCAGTACGACGACCAGCAATATCAGGGAGACCAGCAGTACGGGGGAGACCAGCAGTATCAGGGAGACCAGCAGTCCGGGGGAGACCAGCAGTACCAGGGGGACCAGTACCAGGGAGACCAGTACCAGGGAGACCAGTACCAGGGGGACCAGATCACGGACAACGATGAAAGCTATGGCCAGGGCGCCGAGGCCTTTGACGGCCAGAACTACACGCCGGACAACATGCAGAGCGCGAACCCGGTGAGAGAGTGGCTCATCAATAGTGCCAAAGACTACCAACAGCGTCATTGCCCAGGACAGGGTAAGGACGTGAGCCAATTGCCGCTCGAGCAGTCTGGCAGTAAATTCTGCACTGCTCTGTCGAATGCCAATGCACCGGGGGCCGATCGTTGCGCATTCTATTCCAACTATAGCGGCAAGATCATGAGCAACTTCTGCAACCAGGGCGGCAACTCGGGAGGCGGACAGGCCGGTGCTTACTAGAAGAGTAGAAGAGTTGACGAGATACGAGATAGATGAATGAGCACGTTGTTAGTTCCTTTAGAGATGGTCTTGAAGTTGAAAAAATGACGGACTAAACCCGGGAAATCCCAGGCGTCACCTCGGGTAAACGCGGCTTCCGTGCACGAGGTCCACCACCAGCCTCGACGACGTCATGGCATCAACGACGACGAACGACTCGTAGCTCCATCGCGGACATGGCACCGCCTCCCGAGATCGCCATTCCGTCGACGAGCGTCTCAGACGAAGGCTCTACCAAACCCTTTACCCTCTACAACATCACCCTGCGGCTGCCGCTGCGGTCGTACGTGGTGCAGAAACGCTACTCCGAGTTTGTCCGGCTACACGGCTCGCTGGTCGAGCAGGTCGGCGCCCCTCCTCCGGAACCGCTACCGGGCAAGCATTGGCTCAAGTCGACGGTTCGGTCGGTGGATCTGGCGAGGCAGCGTCAGCTTGGCCTGGAGAAGTATCTGCGATCGATCGCCGAGTCGCCAGACCGCAGATGGCGCGATACGTCGGTCTGGAGGGCCTTTTTGAACTTGCCCAGCACCTCCAGCACTAGCAACTCGACCGCCTCCGCCGCTGGGAGGGTCGGGAATGCCGCTGCTGGTGCCGCCGACCCGGGGACCTGGCTCGACGTTCACAAGGAGCTCAAGCAGAGCCTGCTCGAGGCGCGGCAGTGTCTATCGAGGCGCGATGGCTGCGCTGACGGGGGCCAAGGGACGGCTGCGGTAGAGGCCGGTGCCGCGGCAAAACGGGCTCTTGTTCGGGCTGCCTCGCTCGTCGCCCACCTGTCAGACGGTCTCCGAATGATGCACGAAGCCAACCGGCTGGGCGAGGGCGAGTTACGGCGGAGGCGCGATTTGGTGTCGACGGCCCGCATGGAGCGCGATGCTCTGGAGAAGCTCTCCAACAGTATGCCGAGCGGCAGCGGCAGCAGCAGCGGAGGAGGTGGACCGGCTTCGGCGGCAGAAAAGTCGAATCTTTTGCGCGGTGGCAGGCCGTCCGGACGGGTTCTCGGGGCACCGCTGCCGGAGACGGACAAGACGAGGGAGCTTGACAACCAGGGCGTGTTGGCGCTGCAGAAGCAGGAGATGGAGGCGCAAGACGAGCAGGTGGATCAGCTGGCGGCTATCATCCGGCGGCAGAAGGACATGGGGCTCCGGATTCATGATGAGGTCGAGGCGCAGAGCGAGATGCTGGATCGGATGGATCAGGACGCGTCGAGGGTAATGGGCAAGGTACAGGTGGCTAACAATCGCATCAAGAAGATGTGATTTTCTCTTTTTTCCTTCTGATGTCTACACGATGCAAGCGAGCTGCTACGGCTTTGATTTCCGACGATACTGCCATGTACATCGTATGAAGCAGAGGATTAGAGGATGGGGAGGAAGTCCGTCTAGGGTTGCGGTATTCGTACACGCAGAACCACAACTCAAGACAGGAGAACACGGAGACGTCAGTCTGACGGAACTTGCTCAGATCAGCGTCAGCCGTATTCGTACAGACGAGTCGGTGAGAAGGAGGAGAATGTGAGAAAAAAGAAAGGTGGCGCGTGGCTTAGGCTGACGACTCTGTGCCAAGAAGACCGGAACAGCGAGCCGAGCCTAATGCCGGACGGGAGGCCACACGTTAGCATGGCAGACGGAGGTGTAATGGGAGATGACGTTGAGGTGAGATTGATGTCAGCTGGTGATGGGTGAGGTTGGAGGTTGAGAGAAGGCTGGGGATGCCTGTTGGTGACAGTCTGTGCGTTGAAGAGTGAGGCCGAGGTGCGTCGACGAGATGCCCTTTTCCGAGTCGGAGCTCGTTGCCTCAGCAACGCAGCGTTGACGTAGGTCACTCTGTTGCAACGGCGGACAGACAGTCATTGCTACCTGCGGACGAGCACGTACGATGTATTCCTCCAGCAGCACGCGTCACAATGAGCAGATGCAACACCGACGGTGTGCTGCTTGGCAGGGCTCCATCAGTGACAAGCCTGCCCGTTGGTCTCCATCGTGAAAGCGCCCGTCCACAGTTGCGCCCATCCCGCAGGCGCACGGTGCCCGCAGCGGCCCCTCAGGGGATCCCCTCCCCCGTAGCGCCGGTGGGCCTCGCTGGCGCCCCGCTACTGGCCCCGGGATCCTTGATGGGACCCCCCGGACCGCAGGCGGGGGATGGTGGATGGATGGTGGATGCCGGGCTGGACTGTGCCCTCTGGGCCTCTCGTCTGCAATCCACGCGTTCTGGTCTGTCGATGACCGGCTTCTACATATTCTCTGCATCTATTTCACCGGTCTGGTTATTCGCCACCTGCTACTGGACGACCTGTGACGAGAACGAGGCCGTAAACAAAGCTCGAGTCCGACGATATCGATTCCCACCACGACGCACCGAAAGAGAGAAGATTTTTCCGCATCCTCGATTGCTTCCTCCTCTTCCTTCATCGGTAAGTTTGGTCAACGGAATCCCATACGCCTTCTCCTCGTGTCACCCGAGGCCGTCGTCTGTTGTTCTCGGCCGCTAACCGTCGTCCGCCCAGGTAACAACCTAGCCTGCTGGTGCTGCCGCCTCGGCCCATGGCTGCTCTCCTGTGAGCCGGGCAGACAAGAGGAAATCCAGGCCTTGCTTCGTCTCGACTCGTCGTTTCACCACCTGAGCCATGAGTGGCCCCCCGCCACCGCCGCCTCCCCACGGCGAGATGCCTCGGTCGTCGGGCTTGCCGCCGGGCAAATACGACATCTTCGTCATTCCCCCACACTCGGCCGGCGCTGGCTTCTTGTACCTGCCTTCGATGAGGCCGAGCTCCAATAGTTTCGCTGCTGGCTTCGCTTCCGCCCTCATACTCGTTGCTCTCTTTCAGAGTATGGCCCCCGCCTTTCGCGCCTGGTGGGAGAGCTTCCAGGGCTTGGGCAACATGGGCATCACCATGCTCGTATTTGGCGTCGGCTTCGGAGCCTGGGCCCTCGGGCGTGCACAAAAGGACGCGCCGAACCAAGGCTATAAGCCCAACGGACATCATCCCCCGGGAGGAGAAGGCGGCTTCGGAGCATCGACTTCGCCGCCCCCGCCGCAGTCTGGATCTGCGCGTCCGCCTCCTCCGCCGCATGGGACCAGCAGTTCCTCCGCCCCGCCTCCGCCTCCGCCTCCGCCGCCCCCGCCCCCAGAGGAAGCCTCGGCTCCACGGCAAGACGAAGAGGCCCCGCCAGCCGAGGACTCGGTTCCTCCACCACCCCGACCTGAAAAGGCCAAGCCCTCGTGGCAGCAGCAGCCATCGGCGGCCAAGCCCAAGGGCACGTGGGAAAAGGCTCGCGAGGAGATGAGGAAGAAGGAAGACGAACGCAAGGCCAAGGAGGCCGAGCAGAAGCGGCGCGAAGATGCTACTCGACGACTGGCCGAGTTGCGCGCAAAGGAGGCCAGGGAACGCCAGGAACGAGAACGAGAAAAGACGCGCAAGGATAAGGAGGCGCGGGAGAAGAAGGAGAGGGAGCTGGCCGAAGAGCAGAGGAACAAGTTGGCCGAAGAACAGAGGAAGAAGCTGGCAGCCGAGAGAGCAGACGGCACACCCAAAGCTGCCGAGTCATCGTCCTCGCCACGCGTCGGCAGTTCGTATGCCTACTCGGCCGTCGGCGAGAAGACGAACATGTGGCCCAACGGCAGGCCGACGGTGGCCCCCTCGCAAGCCGGAGGCAATGGCAGCAGCAGCGGGACGTCCAAGACGAGCCCGGGAGGTGTTCGACCTCCGCGACCGACGGCGAGGACGTGCGTCGGCACCGAAGACGACGCCTATTCATACCGACAGGCGCAGTCGGGTAAGCGATCGGGACGTCGGCCGTCGGCGTCTTCGATTGGCGAGTCCGAGTCGTCGTGGGCTCCGTCTCAGACAACGGCCCGGACGTCGCCGCCGCCGTCTGTGCGCGGACCGTACTCGACCAAAGACCCGGATAAGATTGTCATCCAGGCCGTGTATCTGTTTATGAACCAGTTCGCCAAGACGCCCGCCAGCCAGCTGGTATCCGGGGTCGGGTCCGTGACGGACGGGCTGATTCTGCGGATGACGACCGAGGGTCTGTTTATCGACGACGACGTGCGCGGCGTACCGCAGCGGGAGTGGGACGTCAAGGCCTGGACACTCAAGCACGTCGAAGCCTGGTGTCCCCCTCACTGTCTCAAGGGCGCGACCTCGACGACGGGATCCGGCAGCAAGAGCAGCGCACCGCATCTGCTGTACAAGATGGCGACGGCGCGCCGCAACGGCAACAGCGACAAGGAGCTGACAGGCGACGAGGCCGACAGCTTCCTCACCGAGATGCTCCGATCGTGCCGCGAATGCTGCCGCGCCGGCCTCTGCGAGAAGCGCTTCGGAAACGCCAGCATCCAAACCCCGTCAGGCCAAGCGGGCGCATGGCGCGACAAGGGCCTTCACATCCTGCGCGCCACCATCCGCGACCAAGAAGCCAAGCGCTACCTCTTCGTCCTCGACGAGGCAGAGGGCTGGAAGATGGCCGTCGGCCTGCAGCGGCTGCGGAGGGGCACCCAAGTGCGACAACTCGCCGTCGGAGCCATGACGCCCTGTGATGCGAGAGGCACGCTGGAGATGCTGGGCTGGGCGGGCTGAACGAACCTGTTTATATTTATTATACCGTTGTAAAGCGCTTGTGTGTGTGTGGAATGCGGCGAGGAATGGGATGCATGGATTCGGGGCCACTTGACAAGGGGTGGCAGCATCTTTTCTTTTTATTACGGCCCCCGACGGTGGGTGATGCATGGGCTGAAGGTGTAGATTTGCGAGGCTGAAGCACGGGGCTGAGAAGGAGTGCCTTTGTCGGGATGGTGTAATTCGTATGTATGTACGACTGACTGTGAAAGGGGGTACGAAGTGGTTCCGTGAGGTGAGGTTGCGTGATGTCGAGACTGTATGTACGACTGGGTGTGAGGACGGGGAGTGTATATAGGGTGGAGTAAGAGACAGGGGAGGTGTCACACTCACCGGCCCATTAGTCTAGGGGTTAGGACGTTGGATTTTGACGCCAGATCTCTTCCAAAGTCATCAGTTCGAATCTGATATGGGCCTTTCTTTTTCCTCTTTTTTTTTTTT
>NJES01000184.1:0-29695 GCA_002591395.1 Ophiocordyceps camponoti-rufipedis | reverse complement strand
TATACTAAGGCTATTAATAAGAGCGAGGTCGCGGTCTATAACGATAATCTATAGTGCCTAGATACTACGCTCGTAGATAGTATATTTAAGGGTATTTAAAGCCTACCTAAAGTACCGCTTAGTCTTACCGCTTAAAAATACTACCGTAATGTAGAAGGTCTTACCTTCTACCGTAGAGCCGTAGATATTAAGTAAAGGTATATTAAACCTATTAGTCTTATAAGTATAGTCTAATAGAAGAAGCGATAGATACTAGCGGAGAAGCTTAAGGCCTAAGACTAGGGCGATAAAGAGGGTTATAAGCCGCCCTTCGCGATAGCTTTCCTAGAAGACGTAGTTATTACGATCTTTATATAGCGTATCGTAAAGGAATTAAAGAAGTATATAGCCTACGAGTTCTCGTAAGTAGTAGCTAGTAAGAACGTTATGTATAACCTTAGCGTTAATATTAGCGAGGTTAGGGCCTAAGCTATCGTTATAGAGCTATATTATAATATAGTAGGGCTTTAAGCTATTATTATATAGTTAGACGATAGTAGCTTTATACCTACGTATTACTTTAGAACGGTATTTACGATAGGTTATCGTAGAGGCGGTTATTATATAATTATAGTTACGACCGCTAGGCCTAAGCCTAACGGTCTAGACATTACGACCTTTATCGAAGATAAGGGCTACGCGGAAGGGATACTTCGTTATCTACGTGTTAGTCTTCCTACGCTTATTAGCTAGGGTCTTAGTAACTAAAGCCCTTACTACGTAGGCGCGGTCTTTAGAGTAACGTAATACGACGTAAGTTAGGTTATCTTTATTAGGCTTCTTCTAGTAAATAGCTAGGGCGAAGCTAGCTACCTTCGCGATATTATCGTAAGTAAGCTAGGCGTACTCCTAGCTAACGAAGGTGCGACGGGCTAGCGAGTCTATGACGAGAGGTAGGAAGGAAGGTATAAGCGTAAGAAAGCGTAAGAGAGGTAGGAAGGAAGGTAGGAAGGTATATATACGAACGTATATACGAGCGTAAGGGTAAGGGTAATAATCGTAATAATCGTAAAGGAAGGAAAAAATCTTTACTTAGTAGGGGGGCGTAGGAAGACCCTAAGGCTCGAGCTTCGGCGGGGCCCGCGAGGGGCTTAGCGGGGCGCGTGTAGCTAAGCGCGTCGGCGGTAGACACGGGGGACTTAGCGGAGGGGAGCCGGTACGTACAAATTTAGCGGGGTAAGTCTCCTCGGGTAGGTACCTCGTGTCTAGCCACAAAAGTAGGGCTACGCTTCAATACGGGAGGGCTACGGTTCAAAACGGGAGGGCTGCGCAGAAGAGCCCATCTGTAGAGGCCTCCATATTAGCTGAGGAAGCGACTTCTCCTAGAACAATCTTGTCGACATCCTTATTTCTCGTCGGCTTAGAAGTTGGCCCACGAGGTCTGCAGGGTACCATAGAATTCCCTCTAGCCAAAGGCGCTATCATTCTAAAGTATCAACGCCAGCCAGGCTTGCAAGTTCTTTCCAAAAAATCCATTGTATCTTTAGCCGTCATGTTGTGGTCCCAGCCCCAGCGCGAGAGGCCCTTCAAGGCTGTAGGCGCGAGATTCGTGACGATGAGGCCAACGACCTTTCGATCCAGTGTTTTCCATTCTTTGAAGGCTGTTTCTTCCGTCGGGGCGGTCGTTTCTCCCGTCATGTGGTCGAGTTGGTCTCCGTCGTTGAGCATGGCCGCGCCCTTGATGGCGACGAGCCAGGTGTCATAGTTCGAAAAGCCCTCGAGCTTGTCGATAGAGACGGTCAACAGCGTCATGGCGATGACAGTAGTGGTGATCTCAGGTGGTTTTTGATGGACTTGTGGATGGTTGAGACAGCGAGATAGGGTAAGTCACGGAAATCCTCGCGAAGCAGGTTCCAGAAGAATCCCAAAGGCTGCGTTTGCGTTGGAAGAACCCAGCCCACGTGATCACCGCACAACGAAATCCACCATGCCTTGCCAACTGGAAACAAGCTGTCAACTGGGTGATTCGGTCAAGGCTTTCCCGATAAGATGCACCAACTCGATTAGAACAAAAATTTCGGCCGTTTCTTCCGGGTGCCTACAATCGACGGGCTGGCTTTGGTTCGCTGTCGTCATCCGTTCGTGCTAGACGCCATTCTTGGGAGAAAGGGGCTTCGAGACAGGTGTCGGCTGGGCGTCTGCCGAAGGGGGCGGGAATCGGAGAGGGCTGGTTGCTAGTTGAGCTAGGAGTTGCTAGGGAGCTGACTTTGTAGGACAAGATCTGCATTCAACTTTGAGTGCAGATCTTCTCCTACAGTCTCCAATCTACAAGGAAGAAAGAACCGAGACACAACGAGCATAAGGTGATGTACAGCAAAGTCAGCCAAAATCATCATCTCTTCCACCGCAAATCAACTCAACAAAGCAACTCGAAATAAAGTCGACCTCCCAACCAAGACGCCCAACTCAACCCCCAACCACGAGCAGTCTCATTCCTACCGCGCGAGACAAGACCCCCGGATGGCCAGCAGCCGGCGGTAAAACAGGGCACGCGGTGTCTCGCCCCCGCCGACGCCTGACGTTGAGCTGCGTCGCGGGAGGTTGCTTTGCGATGCTGTGGGGGGAAGGGTTTCTTCGATGGGGCAATATAGATGAGATGCTGGGCATGAGTTGAGCAGGACCCTTGTGGAATCATCTTGGCCGGCTTTCTTCATTCTTGATACAGGGGCCTAAAAACGTCTTGCACGCTACATCTGTTTCATACAGCCAGGAACGCAGCAAGGAATGCGTCTTGCCCCCAACCGCTTCCCACGTGCGATATAAAAGCCTTTTCTCACCGTCAAAACCCTCTTCCAACGACACCTCACAACCCCGAAGCTCTCTCCTATCCAAGCCGCAACAATGAAGGCCCTCACCATCCTCCTCGCAACCCTCCCCCTCGCCCTGTCCGTCGAGAACACGCAGCTGGGAATCATGGAAACTTCAGGGTCCATGGGAGCACTCGGCGGCGCCTTGACGACGGCAGAGGCAGGAGATAAGCCGGACGGAGCCTGCTCAGGCACATGCGGCAAAAACATCCTCAGCCAGATCCACGATCAGGCCCATTGCATCGTCGGCGCCGTCCTTCCCATTGTCAAGCAGGCCGTCTTCCACAAGGATTGTCCGCGGCAGTATCTCAACTGCTGTTGGATCAAATTCGGCAACAAGAAGCCGCAGCCGGGACCGGGTCCGACCCCGAATCCGAATCCGGCGCCGACGCCCCCGGGCCCTTCCCCGATCAACTGGCAGCAGATGTACCAGCAGTGGCAGCAGCAGTCTCAGCAGTCTCAGCAGTCTCAGCAGTTTTACCCGCGGCCTTACCCCGGGTACAGCGGCTATAGGCGCAGTTTCAGAAGGTCCTTTGAGGCTTGAGGTTGTGGAAAGGGGGATTGAGGGAGGGTATGGATTTTCTGTTGGGAGACTGTTTGAGGCGTGTTTGTGCCGAGGTCTTGTTCGTCATGTACGTAACGTGGTGGCGTTTAGGCTTGCTCAGCTGCATGAGGCGTTGAGACGAGGAAACAAAGCGAGAGGCGATTCATGCATAACTGTTGGTAGAGACTGACTGTGACCCAAGCCTTGACTCTCATCTGTACGAATACGTAATATGGTGGCGTTGGGCTTGGTCACAACTGCGTGAGGCGTAAGCAGGAGCTGAAGCAGGCGTTGGTTTATGCATCGTTGACTCTGGCAACCTATGAAATCAGAGACTGACTGTTGTCAAGCCCCTGACCCTCATCTACACATGATGCGTTGCCGTCAGGTTTCTCAACTACACAAGACATTCAGCCGATCAAACAAGCAAGCATCGATTCATCCATCGTCAACTCCCCGCAAACCATTACAGACATGACTGACCGCAACTCAAGCCCTCATCCCTATATCTCGGCAACCCCCTACTTCGATCCCTCAATGAAATCAATATACCTCTTCATCAACCCCTCGTCCAACTCCGGCAACACCAACCCCCCCGGATAATCCGCCAAAGCCGCATCCGTATTCGACGTGTCGTAAACAGGCATATTCTCATAGAGCTCCCACCTCGTCCTCCCCCCCTGAATCTTCTCCGCAAGCATGGGCTGCAAAGGAAGCAACCTCAGGGGCGCAACCTCAGCCAGCCTCTCAACCCATTCACCGTAAGGCACGCCCTCCAACGGCGTATTCCGCGCCCGTCCCACCAGATCCATGGTAGCGTCCATGTCGACGGAAGCCTCGCGCGAGGGCGGGACGATGTGAAAGGCCTTTCCTGGGGAGGTGGTCGAAGCGGCAATGTGCATGATAGCAGCACAGACGTAATCCACGGGGACAAACTCCTTTCGCTGGTTGGGGAGAAGAGGGTAGCATCCCATCTCACAGCAAGCCTCAATCAACCGACTGACGAAATCATCCCGGTTGCAGGCCCCCGTCCGGCTATGCCCCGTCACGAACCCAGGCCTGTAGACAGCAATGGGGAACCCTCGCTCCATGAGTCGTCCGACGAGCCGCTCAGCAACCCACTGGCTCTGAGCATAGCCGTGATCCAGAGGGAGGGCATCGATATGACGGAGCAGCGGCTCATCCTCGCGGACCAGCTTGGCGCCCGTCATCAACCCCGTCGGTCCGAAGCACGAGATGCTCGACACGTAATGCAGAGGCTTGAGTCGTCCTCCCGCCGTCGAGAGCCGGACAACATTGAGCGTTCCCAGCGTGTTGGCCGCTCGGTGAAGACCGTATGGCTGCGTATAGTTGACGCGAGCACCCAGATGAAAAACGACGCTCGCCCACGAAGCAACAGCCTCAAAGCCATCAACCCCCAACCCCAGATTCTCATCCTCAAGAAGCCCCGTCACAACCTCCAACCTCTCCGCAAAGCCATCCTCCCAAAGCCCATACTTTGCCATGCCGGCTCGAATCCTCCCCAGACCCTCAACGGCATTGGCAGCGCGGACAAGACAGCAGACTCGCTCGACCTTGTCATCAACCATCAAATCAGCCAGGAGGAACGCGCCGACGAATCCCGTCGCTCCCGTGACGAAGACGCGGCCTTCGCCCTCGGCTCGCCAGTCGATGACGTTGCCTGTTGGGATGGGCAGCTCGTCGCCAATGAGTCCGTCTGCGATCCACGTCTCGCGCTCGTCTGGCGGAGCAGGCACCGATCCAGCCAGTCCAGCAGAAACGACGGAAGAGACGGCTCCGAGAGTAAAGTCGCGATAGAGCGTCAGAAGAGGAATCTCAAGCCCAAACGTCTGTCGAATCTGGCTGACGAGCAGTGAGGCCTGAAGCGACGAGCCACCAAGACTGATGAAATCATCCAAATCACCAAACCCCCTCGACGGGACAGCCAGAATCGACGCCCAGAGATCAGCCATAGCATCCCGAACCTCTTCAGGCTGAGAGGCCGCATCAAACACCTTCTTAATCGCATCCTTGTCCTCCGTCGTCGCCCACCGACTAGCAAACAGCTCAGCCAGCTTCTTGCGATCGACCTTGGCATGGCTACTCAGCGGAAGCCTCTCCACCATCTCCAGCTGCGGAACCATGTACTCTGGGAGCAGATCCCTGACCTTGGCCAAGGCGTCTGCCACGACCGGCGGTTCTGAAACATCGACTGGGACGACGTAGGCCACGAGAATGGATCCGGCTCCTAGGCGTGGAATGTCCATCTTCAGCGCCACGGCTTCGGAGAATAGCCCTGTTTGCAGAAGGGCGGCTTCAACGGCCCCGAGCTCGATCCGGAATCCTCGGACCTTGACTTGGTGATCTCGTCGGCCGATGTAATCGATCTGTCCGTCTTCCCGGCGTCGGACGATATCCCCGGTCCGGTAAACGCGACGACCGTCCGGCACAACCGGAAAGGCCGCCTCCGTCTTCTCCGCATGGTTGGCGTATCCGGGAGATAGACCCGGTCCAGCAATCCACAACTCGCCCTCCTCACTGAGCCGACCCTCCTCATCAACAACAAGAGCCTCATTCCGTCCGACCGGCGTCCCGATACTCACACTCCCAGCCTCAACATCCTCCTCCCTCACCACGCGAGCAAGACAGAAGACGCAACACTCAGTCGGCCCATACGCATTCACCAGCATCCCAGGAGCCCCCTTGTCAAGCACAACCTTGATAGCACCAACATTGGCCTGCTCCCCGCCGATGAAGCAGATCCTCAAGCCGGAAAAGGCAGTGGGATGGGTAAAAGCAACGAGGTTCAGCAAGGCCGTCGTCGTAGCCATAACGGTAACGCCCAACCTCTCAATCTCCCTCTCCATAGCCGGCGGATCCAAAAGCACCGCCTTGGAAAGCACAGCAATGCGCCCACCCCGAAGAAGCGGCGCCCACACATCAATAAGCGAGACGTCAAAGCTGCTGTTATTGACGTGCGCCACCACGTCAGACGAAGACACCGGCTCAAGCGGCACGTGGTGCGCCACGTGGATGATGGATCGGCCCGCGATTTGCACTGCCTTGGGCTCGCCCGTCGTTCCCGACGTGTGGATGAGATGGGTGCGGTGTTCCGGGCCGGCGGGTACCGGGTAGGTGACCGGCGTTTCGGCCCCACTCAGCATCGGGCCCGACGTCAGGCCCGGGGTTGACGCCGGGGTGACTTTTTGGAGGAGGCGCTGCTTGGGCGAGAGCGGGGCTCTGACGGGGGCGCCGCTGAGGGCTAGGGCTGCGAGGTCTGGGGTGAGGAGGAGCTCTGATGTCTTGACGGCTTCGGCGGATGGGGTTGTTGGTCTGGGCTTGATCTCAGGGGTAGTTGCTCCGGGAGTGAGTTCCGGCGATGACTTGACTTCCTCCTCCTCCTCCTCCTCCTCCTCCTCCTCATCCGTATCCTCACCCTCATCATCAATGCAAACCATGTCAAACGGCAACGTCCTCTCCCGATTCTCCCCATCAACAAGCACGAACCTAGCACCCAACCTCTTCAACCTCGCCTCAATCTGATGATCCACAAGCGTAGGATCCATAGGCGCACAGCTCCCGCCAGCATACAAGACGGCCATCTGAGCCACCACGTCGGCAACACCATGCTGCACCACGATACCAACAACCTCCTCCCTCAGCCCCGCCGCACCGCCGCCCCGGTTCAAGATACGGGCCAGACGAACGGCCCGGGCATCGAGCTGGCGGTACGTCAGCGTCCGGCATCCGTCGACGACGGCCACCGATGCCGCTCTCTTGACCGTCTGTCTGTGGAAGAGCTCTGCCAGGCCGAGTCCCGAGACAGCCACGTCTTCATAGCTCTCCTCTTCCGCCATGGTTTCTTCTGGGGCTGACGGTGGAGGGTTCAGGTCTTCAAGGGGTCCGGCTAGTAGGGGGTCGAGGCCCGGCACGACGGAGCCGATATCAGCAACCATAGCCATCTTGTCGTGAGCCAGATGCTCAGCGTTCAAGGCCATGGCCATATTTCGTCAAGACAAGCTCAAAGATGGCGAAAAAAGATGAGAAGAAGACGATTTTCTCCCTAGATGATGATGATCAAGACAGACGAAGCCTCTGGAATTCATCGACAAGCCCCGTCCCCACAACCCTCTTAAATACACCAAACCTCCCGTCCCTCTGTCACCCCTTTCCACACCCTAGCCATGATCGATCCGCCACGCCAAATGCTCGATCGTCACCGTGACAGAGGCTTCCTCCAGTCAACTTGCATCCAAGTGAGAAAGTAGTCGAGCGATCGAGGGCCACGTAGGGAATCGGCCAAGGCCAGGGTCAGCAGCCGAGCCTCGTCCTCCCGCGTCCGAGGCTGGAAGCGAGGCGCGACGCCACCATCATCGCCGACGGACTTGACCTCCTCGCTCCCCGGGGTGCAGTCACCCGACGCCAAGAGTCGTCTATCTCGGCGCCGGCCCTTCTTGGTCTGTATGGATTTAAGAGAGAGATGACGAGGCCGCGCCGAGGCGGAGAGGCTAGGAATCAAGATCAACGACGACGAATATTTTACTAAATCGGCACTTGGGATTTAAGTTTTCGGGCTATAACTTCGTCTTCCGGATATTCCTTGACATTCCCCGGGGTTTTCCTTTTTTTACCCTGTCTGGATTCCTGTTTGTTACACGGCAGAAGGGCTGACAAGCCAACAAGAACGGAGCAAGAGAGCTGACTCCATCTCTCTCTTCATCTCTATTCGAGACCGTCCTGGCCAAGTCAGACTCGTCCATCATTCTCCGCCTCACCACGGACGTCGTGATGCCCTGCCTGACTCAGGTCAGGCCGCTCATATCGGCATCTTGAAAGGCGAAGAAGCGAGGCCGACCATCACCTACCGACACTCCCCTCCCTCTTCCGATTCCCATGAGCCATGCCAAATATTTTCATCTTCCATATGCGGCTCAAACGTCATCTCTCTCTCTCTCTCTCTCTCTCTCTCTCTCTCCCGTTACATGCACTCTACCTCTCCTCTCTGCATATTCGTACAGTCATGTATGTCTCTCTTCCTTCTCTGATGAGGCGCCGCCACAAGGCACCCCGTATATGTACGAACAAGGGAACTATTCAGCCTCTTCATCATGGACATTTCATAACCCCGATGCTCTTCTTCCACACCGGGTAACAACCTCCGGCTGCTCACGTTTTCCATCCACACCTCCCCTTCTTGCCCCCCCCCTTCGACGTGGTATCGCAACTCAGCCTCCTTGATCCCCATCAAGATGGTGGATAGGTAGTTTCCCGCGGCTGACTCGATCCGGAACTGGGCCGTACCACCACACCCGCCCAGGGCAGATCGATAATTTCCCTCCACATACATACAGCTCACTGCCGTGTCACGAACCCATCTCGGCCCGTCCTGGTGCGCAAGACAGTTCGAATAAAGCCCAGCAACGAAGCCAACGCCGCAGATTACCGTGCGACGACGGAGGCGAACCAGGTTTCCCCGGTCAGGTCTCGCACCTCTACCAACCAACAGCATCATAGATTCGCCTTCGAGAAAGCTATAACTTTCCCTTTTTTGCTCTTCTTCCGGTCGGATGTCTCTCTCCCTCCTTGTCCACATCTTTGCCACCCCCCTTTCTATCCCCCCCCCCCCCCCCCCCTGAAAGCCATCAGAATAGGCTCCTGCTTACATCTCCGACTGCCAGCATGCTGCACCATATAGCCGCCGTGCTACTCAGCCTCGCCCTGCTGGTCTTCGCCCGGCAGCCCCATCAGCCAGTGACAGGTGCCCCCGTAGTTCGCGGCTCCGAGGGAGCTCCACTGAGGCGCAACATCAACGACCTGTCAGCAGCCGGCGGGCCTCAATGGTGAGAAGAAGAGAGGTGCTGCTGAGGCCCAAGGCTGACCCGAACAAAGGAACTTGTACCTGCTCGCACTGCGGGCTATGCAGCAGGACAACGATGAGGACCCCTTGTCGTACTTTCAGCTGATGGGTAAATGCAGCCCTGTCGGGAGACGACGATAAGCTGATGAGCCGTATCCAGGAATCCACGGCGCGCCTTACATCGAGTACAACGGAGCCGGAGCCCAAGTCGACGGCGACTGGCAGGGCTACTGCCCTCATACCGTAAGGCCCGCATGAATCGGCCATGGTGTGCCCGACTAACACGGTCGTAGGAGGACCTCTTTCTGCCCTGGCATCGACCTCATGTCGCTCTGTTCGAGGTGTGTCGATAAGCACTAGAAGACGACCAATGAACTCACTGACACGTCTTCTCTCCAGCAAACCCTCGTCTCCAAGGCCAAGCAAATCGCCCTGACGTATCCCGAGAGCGTGAGAGCCGAGTACACGCATGCTGCAGACACGCTCCGTTCTCCTTATTGGGACTGGGCCCACGACTCACGCGTGCCTCCAGCCACAGTCCCCCTCAAGATACGCGTCAACACCAGCAGCGGCGAGGTCGAGCTCGACAACCCTCTCCGCGTCTACCGCTTCCCCAAGGCCGTCCTCGACGGAAAGTACGGCAAGTTCGATCCCTCCAAGAGGCCCGAGGTCTATCGCTGCCGCAATGCCGCCGGTTATCCTGCCGACGCCAACCGCCGCATGGGCAGGTTCCCCTTTGGCCAGTTAGTTGTGAGTCTCGGACCGTCGAGTAGAGGCAGGAAAGGGGGGTTCAGCTGCTGATAGACGCATCGATAGTACGATGCCTTCACCTACGCTCGCAGCTTTACCGAGTTCTGCCGTGGGGACGGTGGTGTCATCAGCCTGGAGCAGATCCACGATAGCGTCCACTTTGACGCGGCCTGTCGCGAGCAACTCGTCGAGGTCGAGCTAGCTGCCTTTGATCCCCTATTGTGCGTTCTCTTCCCTTGCCCCCCTTCAGCTCTGAGGCTGAACTCCCCTATCAGCATGCTGCATCACACCCAGATGGACCGTCTCTGGGCCTACTGGCAAGCCCTCCACCAAGACGACGGCAATCAGGTTTTCCAGGAGCCCTACCTTGGCAAGTCCCGCTTCTCGACGGCCAAGGGGTCCGTCATCAACGTCGATTCGCCCCTGACTCCCTTCTTCCACCCTTCCATGGCCTTCTACACCCCCCGATCGGTCCTGGAACTCGGCGCCTTTGGATATGCCTACCCCGGCCTC
Source organism: Ophiocordyceps camponoti-rufipedis (assembly GCA_002591395.1). Classification (NCBI taxonomy): domain Eukaryota; kingdom Fungi; phylum Ascomycota; class Sordariomycetes; order Hypocreales; family Ophiocordycipitaceae; genus Ophiocordyceps; species Ophiocordyceps camponoti-rufipedis. The sequence goes on along the minus strand of NJES01000184.1, from coordinate 19,185 downwards.
GAGTGGTGGCGTCACGACAAGGACCAGAGGAGGCGCGCGGCTGCACGCGTCATCAACGGATATGGTGCCCCCAAACAGGCCAGGACCCGGCACATTGCCCGTCTTCGCGTCCATGTCGCCGACTTTGGCCGCCCCTGCATGGTCGACATCTTTGTCAAGGGCCGCATCGTGACGCGGATTACAGCCGAGGCGTGGCCTAACCCGGGCAGCGTATGGACAGGTTTCGGACTCGACGAGTTTGGCATCGATCAACACGATCTAGCCAATATGACCATCGGTGTTCAGGTCTCCAAGGTCTGCCGTCTCCTTTCCTATCTCCCCATCGCAACTCGATCAACGCCTGGCTAACGGCTCCCGTGCAGTATGACGGCTCTGATGTCGCCATGGAGGCCATCAGCAACATCGAGGCCCATGTCGAGGTCGTCGAGGTCAAGCCGCCGTCAGCCGATGAGCTGCAGCGACCAGAGCCGTCGCACATCCTGCCAGCGTCCGTCATGTTGATTCGCGGCCAGAACGGCACCACCTTGTCCGAGTGATGACAACGACTCTCCGTCACGCCATGGAGACTGTAATGAGGATCGAGGGAGAAGAGTGACGTGGCTAGCGTTTGCCTCTGTGTCCTTTGCTTGTTTCTTGTTTAATAAGGGTCTCGATCAGGCATGGCTGTATATTCACGAATGCCGACGCTAGACTCCAACCTTTCATCTATTGCTGCTTCTTGTTGCTTCTTGTTTCTGCTGCTGCCGCCGCCGCTGTCCCGTATCTGGACAGGTGCCTCACAGGTGCCTCACAGGTGCCTCTCACACTGCAACACCATGGGCTGCTTGGTGGCTGCATAGATCCGTCTGCCGTTCCCGTGCTGGCTGTGACCTCCTTTCCATGGACCACCCCCTGTCAACACCATCTCTCATCAGCGGCCTCACCGTCTGCAACCAGAGTGATCCGGCAGGCAGCAAAAGAAACCCATGACCGTCAGCCTGAGACTCACCATGCAGCAGAGAATCTCCGGGCTCCGGAGCCATGACGCTTATCAGCACGTCCAGGCTCCCACGACACCATCCCGTCGACCCTCGACCAGGTACCCGTCTCTTACACGAACCCGCTCTACAACGGCCGAAGTCCTTCCCTCCTCGGCTCCAGCTCCGCAGTCCCATTGGCGGCCCTCGACCTTGTCGTACACCTTGACCACGTCCTCGCCAGCCGCACACGTGATCCTCCTTGCGTCGAACATCATGCTCGTGATGGCCTTGTCGTAGGCGTAAGCGTCATAGATGGACCCGGTCCGTAGATCCCATATCTGGGACTGGTCAGCCGCTTATGGGATAACGCCACCCGTCGTCACAACTCACTCTCACGCTCCGGTCCAGGCTCCCCGTCACCAGGTGGACGTTGTCGAACTGCAGACTCGTCACAGGCCCCGTGTGGCCCACCAGGCTCCTGTGCACCTGTCCACTCCGGAGGTCCCAGAGCCGGACCATGCCGTCGGCCGTCCCGCATGCCAGCGCTGTCTCAAACACCTGGAGAGCGCCCACAAAGTCCGAATTGCCGCCGCCGCTTCCGCCTCCCAGGGGTCGCCCTGTCGGCCTCCAGGGCCCGTCGCCGGCGCTCGTCGCCGATGCCTGAGCCGCCGCCCACATGACGTCGAGCGTCTGCACGCACCGGCCCTTGGCGAGGTCCCAGTGCCGCAGCGTCTTGTCCGCCGAGCCCGATACCAGCACGTCCCCCCTGAAGTCGAGCGCCGTCACTTCGTCCACGTGGGCCTCGAGCGTGAACAGCCCGCAGTCATCCATGCTGCCCTCGGGCGGATCAACCGGCTGGTCTTCCGGGTTCTCGAAAGCGATGGCCTCTTCGTCCTCGGCATCACGGCCCAGATGGTCGCCCTGCGGATCGTATTGTGATCTGCTCAGGTCCCACAGCCGAATGGTCGCGTCGGCACCGCCCGTAGCCAGGATGTTGTCTTGAACCTGGAGGGCGCGCACAGAGGCCGTGTGGCCCTCGAGGAAGCCCATGCACCGCCCAGCCGTCAGATCCCAGACCTTGACCGTGTCGTCGAGCGCCGCCGTCACCAGAGTGCCAAAGGGCGCGTCAAAGTCGAGGGCTGTGATGTTGTCGCGGTGCGCTCGAATCTCCCGGAGGTTGGACCCGACGTCCATGTGCTCGTGTAATATGGGCATCGATATCCGACGATGCACCCGCTTTTGCCGGCGCGATGGCGTACTGTTGGTCGAGCCTGGCAGCTTCTCGTAGACAGACTGCGACATAAACTCGACGTCGTGGTCATCGGCATCTGCGACGAGCTCTGACTCGTCTTTCGACGGCGCCTTGTTCGCGATACTCTCGGCCTCGTCGACCATGGCCTGAGCCTCCTCTAGCCTCCCGTCGACTTCGACAACTGGTGTGACATGAGCACGGGGGTCGGGCTTCGGGGGTGTATTTCTGGCATGAGACACCTACTGTCGTGCTCCATCAGCGCCTCATCCTGTTCCAGGCCGGCCAGCCGGTCGAGGATAATGCGGCGCATGCCTTGCAGGTTGGCCAGTTTGTTGTCGATGTCGCGAATCTCACTGCTGGCCATGTTCTTGCGGATGGCGAGCAGCTCAAACTCGTGCATCAAAGCCGCCCTGTCCTTTTTTAGACGCTTCAGGCTCTTTGCCCCCTCCATCGGACTGTCATCGAGCAGTTTCCTGCCCCTCGAGACGCGACGTCGATGTTTCTTGCCATCGTCCGTGAGTTCGGGAAAGCTGGCCTGGAAGCCCTGGAAGAGCGAGTAGGCGTTGTCGTGTTCGGGGATATTGGCCAGCAGCTCGTCCGAAAGCCGGGTCAGGGCGCGGTGCTGAATCTCGGTCGGCGAGAGGCGCGCGCGGACCATGTCGGTCGGGGTGGTTCGTGCCATGGAGAAGACGCTGCGTTGGACCGACGGCCGTCGAAGCTTGCGATGGACTTGGGCCAAGGCTGTCTGGTAGTGCATGGCAGCGGACTCGGTATTGGGAACGATGAGGCTCGAGGCCGTCGACGTCACCTTACGGCCAAAGGCCTCGAGTCCTCGCGTCTGACCCCGGTCAACACTCTTGTTGTTTGGATGCGATAGACAGACGTACAGATATGATGGACTGGTCTTCGTCCGGACCGGCGACGTCTGAGAAGCCGCCGTCGGCCATGGCTGAGTCTATCTCAAGCCTGAGACGATGAAGACGACCGCTGGCTGCTGAGGGCCCCGGAGGCCGTTTGTTGATGCGCTGCTTTCGTCGCCCGTGGAGTCGTGACAGGCAAGTCTGGAGACGCGTGGAGATGACCACTGAAATCATGGGACTGACCAGCCTACCCTACACCTCCGCCTCTGCTGCTACGATGGGATGGCTCAATTATTCGTGCACGGGCATTCATTCCGGGAAAATGAGATGAAAAGCGGCACTCATCCACACAACCATTCGCGACAACATCCACCTCACATCTCCCCTATCAATGCAATCAACCACAGCCGCTCCATCTTGCGCTCCATCAGCCATGCCGGCCCGCCACCAGCAGCGCTGATGTAAGCGGGCATCCGCCGTCACATGACTCGACAGAATCTCAACCCAACCAACTTCAGCCTCGTCGACAAGCTGATACTGACCATTTCCTTTTGCCTCCGCCTATCCCCGTGGCGTGCTCTGCCTGCACTATCTGAGTCTACCGCACGATTTCCTCAGAGAGCCGCTGACGACATTAATACCCATCATCCGTCCCGCAACGGAGACGAATACGAAATTACTTAAATTCTAATACGCAGCCATGAATTCAGCCATCCCGCAAAAATTCCAGTCGATATCCCACCGCTGATCTCCCTGGACAACATTCTCCTCTACTTTACGAATACTGTTTCCATATATCGGCGACAGTATGGACTCGGCCGTCGATATGGCCGACGCCGGCCACAATCTGCTGGATCTGTCGCAGATTCGCCTCCAGTTAATGTAAAATGAAACGACTCCATCCTCAACAAAGGGGGATCGACCCGAGGCATACGAGCGTCCTTTGCGATATCAGCATGGCCAGGGACAGCCCCCGGCGTGGCAGCTTGCTGATGGTCTGCGCAGACGCTTAGAAGATACCATAACCTTTCATCTCATCGAGAGGGTCCGATTTGCCCTCAACAAGGTATCGTCGACGCCTCTCCTCCCTCAGCCATCTCACGCTCATAATGGCAGACCATCTACGTCCCCGGGGCCATTGGCATTCCCGATAGCGACCTCAGCTTCTTCGACTGGTACCTGCGCGAGCAAGAAAAGCTGCAGTCGCTGATCCGACGCTTCGACTCACCAGACGAGTATCCCTTCTTCCCCGACGCCGTGCGGACGCCCATCCTCAGGCCTCTCGACTACCCCAGGATCCTGCATCCCAACAACGTCAACATCAACGCCAAGATCAAATCGTTCTACATTGACAAATTCTTGCCCGCCGTCTGTCCCGACTTCGGACGCGAGGACCGGGGAGAGTCGCAGGAAAACTACGGCTCGACGGCGACGTGCGACATCGCCTGCCTCCAGGCCCTGTCCCGCCGCATACACTTTGGCAAATTCGTGGCCGAGACCAAGTTTCGATCCGAACGCGATGCCTACACTCGCATGATCAAGGCTGCCGACCGCGAGGGCATCGCCCGCTCCATTACCAATGACGCAGTCGAGTTGAAGATTCTCGAGCGCCTCCGTCTCAAGGCCCTGACCTACGGCAAGGACCCGGCCGGGCACCAAAGTCCCGTCAAGATCGACGTCGACGCCGTCGTGGCCATGTACAAGGACTTTGTCATTCCCTTGACCAAGGAGGTCGAGGTTGAGTACTTGATGCAGAGGCTGGAACCGGAACGCTGATACTCCATTGGTTAGGTTCTGTTGCACTGCACCTTTTGTTTATTGCGGCGGCTTCAGATAGTCGTTGATTGCTTTGACGGCACTCTCAAACTTGTCCGCCTCAATGAGAATCATGTGACCAGCCGGCTTGATGCCCATGTCCTGGAACGCGCGCTTGCTGTCCGCGACCGCGTCCTCCTCCTTGGTGTAGGCAAAACCGCCATGCGCGGCGGCGTGCTTGTGGAGTATCTCGTCTTCGGGGTGAAAGTAGTACGTAGTTGAGTCCTCGCGGGCCTTTTTGCGCTTGCGATCCTCAACGTCCAATGTCGACTCTATCTCGCGATACGTCTTGGACAAGACGAGGTAGTGGCTGAACTGGTAGGGCTCCCGGTCCTCCACGGCGGCTTCGACCTCGTCCACAAGCATCGAGTACATGGGGGGACCGATCTCGGGCGGCACATTGATCAGGCGTTCCGAGAGAATCAGCCCGATCTGCTTGTCGGCATCTATCGCGTCGGCGATGGCAGATATGGCCTTGTTGGCGCGCGCCTTTTCCACGAGGTATGCCATCAGACGCTTCATGGGCTCTTTCTGGCGGTGCTCGCGCATATTGAGGACGGTGAGCATGGCGTATGGATCGGTAGCCTTGCCGTCGACCTTGACCGTCGACCCGATTGTGGGCTGGGACAGCACCAGCTCGGCGAGGGCGGACATGTCGAAGAGGCTGGCGTCGACGTCGAGAAGCTGCCGGATGAGGGACTTTACGCCGTGAAAGTCGATCTCGGGATCAAAATTGAACCATTCGAACTCGACGTCGACCATATCGAAGTCATCCTGCGTTGCCAAGGTGAGCGTGGGCATTAAACGGGATCTGATAACGGGTCTCACATCGTCGTCGCGGTCTATCTGGTCGGCATCTTGCTCTCCCGAGGGAAGATTCTTGGCCTCGTCTCTCGCCCGCTTCTTGCCCATGACTGAGTCCGTTCCGACGTTGGGAATCTGATGATGGCATCAATCTGATAGACTGTCGAGGTTTTATCCAGCATTTTCTTACCATTTTCTCGACTTTCTACCCCGCACTAGACTCAATCGGGCCTGATAGATCTTTAGTCGCGAACGCGATACGTCGCGCCTAAAATAGCCAATCAGAGAACAGCTCGCAAAAGTGCGGAGGTGAGAGAGAGCCTCGAGCCCTTGGTGAGGCTTTGCGTCACTCAGCTTCATCCTCCTGTTTTACCGACCCAAGACCACCTGCCTACGGATGACGCTCCAGCTCGAGCGCGTCATGATCAGCGTCTGAGGCGCCATACTCACCAGCTTTCATCTCTCCTTCCTCCGACTACTGCGCCCAACTGCCGCCGTTGCTCCTCCCGAACTTGGACGAGGCTGTTGGCCGGAGCAAGATGGACTATAGCGCCTCCATCCACGAGGCGGACGACCCTGCCGGCGTCTCTCCTTGGGGAAATTCTCCCATCTCGTCACCGCAGAATCAGTCTGGCTTCGAGAACATGGCTGCTGCTGCCAACGACCCGCCGCCGTTTCCCTTCTCGCCTCAGTCTCCAAATGGCCTCGGCCAGACAGAAGGCTTCCAGCCCCCAGCAACGGCCAGCAAGGATCCTGCGACTGCGCAGCCCGAAACAGAGGCTACGGCTTCTACGGTCCCGGAAGCGACTGTTGCGTCGCCAGAGGGGAGCGCCGACCACCTCCCGGGCGCAATTCCATCGCCAAAGTCGCCCGAGGACACCTCTGCGCCTCTCTTGCAACCGACGAGCGCAAAGCAGCCGCAAAAGCCGTCTGCTCCCCAGCCGAGACTCCAAGCAAAGATAACAGGTCTTGAGCGCACCGGCAAGAAGGATCCAATCCTCCGCTTCGACATTCACGTACGGTCCGAGATTACGAGCTGCGAAATAACGCATACACTGACAATTGATAGACGAACCTCCCTCGATTTCGCACCACGCAGTACCGAGATGTCCGTCGTCTACACTCCGAGTTTGTCAAGCTGGCCGATCACTTGATATCAGCCAATCCCGAAGCTCTGGTTCCCGCCGTGCCGCCTCCCGTCACAGCAGCCGGAGCCGGCACCGAGGAAGACGAGAATCGGGTCAAGTCGACGATGCAGCGATGGTTCAACTACGTGTCCAACAATGAGGTCCTGATGAAGGACGACGAAATGATTCTCTTCGTAGAGAGCGACTTTGGCTACAGCCCCATGGTCAAGATGAAGCAGCCGGCGACAGGCGTCCGACGCAAGATCCTGAAGCAGTTTGCGCCGCCCCCAGACGACACCCCTGAGCTCGCTTCGGCCCGTCCGACCGTCAAGCTGTTCTATCTAGGCACCATGGACGCAGGCCACAAGGTCGACAAGATGGTCAAGGCCCGAAGAGGTATGACCGCATCGCCGCAAACTAGACTTGACTCCATCTGACAGGAACACGCAGGACTCGGCCTCGCAGAATCCGACTTTGGCGTCAAGCTGGGAACCATGCACGTCCAAGAGCCTCATCCAGGCCTCGCGCACGCCTTCCGCAAGCTGGGCAAGATTATCCAAACAGTAGGCGACTACCACGCAGCACAAGCAACCGCCGAAGCCGCAACGATAGGCGACGCCTTCCAATACCACTCGCAGGATTCCTTCATCGTAAAGGAATCCCTCACAAACCGACAGATCCTCACCCGCGAATTCCTCCAAGCGCAAGAGGCAACCCGCTCCCGACTCAACGCGGCAGACCGCCTCAAAGCCAGCTCCAGCGTCCGCCGCGACAAGGTAGACGAAGCCATCGCCGCCCTCGACGAAGCCCGCCAAACAGAAACAGCCCTCTTCGCAAAGACGACGCGCGTAACGCACAACCTCGTCCTCGAACGTCGCAAGTGGTTCTCCCGCACCGCCATAGACCTCCGCCTCGCCCTCCGCGATTACGTCCTCCGCCAAATCGAAGCCGAGCGCCGCACCCTCGCCGTCCTCGAAACCGTCCGCCCCGACATCCGCTCCATCGACGCCTCGGGCGGTCTCAGCCGTCTCGGCCGCGAGTCCACCCCGCGAGCCGCCGTCCGACGCACCAGCCTAGCCGCCAGCCAGGGCCCCAAGGGCGACGCCTGGAGCGGTGTGCCCCGCCGGTCCGATGCTTCCAGCCGCGCCGTCTCGGGCAGCTTCATGGGGAGGCTTCCTGAGGAGACCGAGGGGGAGGGCGGGGAGGCTGGGCTTGCGGCTTCGGGGCTGCTGCTTAGTCCGGGGGGTGTCAATGAGGATGATGAGGATCGTATTGATGCTAGGAACGCGGCTAGTCGTCTGGCGACGAGTACTTTTTGATGAGAGGGAGGTTAACAGGACCTCTCTTTTGTTCTTCGAATTTGTTTGTTTCTTGATGAAGTCTTGTCGGCTTCGTCTTGTGTTCCTGTATCATGTATTTCTACCGACGGTTCTAGTTTCTAGCTTCCTGCGCCCGACTCACGCCTGTACGCAAATCTAAGGGCAAACAGACATAAAACGGTGATGGTCAAGACGAAAACTTGAATTTTGCTGGATATCGGCCGTGAATGAACCGTGTAGCCTCTATTGAATCTCGTTCTAAAAGGCCCCCCTTCCAACCAGCTCTCAACGAATAACCCCATAAACCCACCGCCCATAACCCCCAGCCCCCAACCGTCCTCACAGAAAGATATCCCCAGCGCTGCCCAAGCTAAACATGGCATCCGCCGACAACCCAGCCGGCCCCCTCCTCCCAACGGCCTTGCCATTCTCCACGACGGCCGATTGCCTGCCCACTTCACGGGTCTTGCCGACGGCCTGCATGACCGAGTTGAGCAGGTCCATGAGCTGCACGTCGTTGGCCTGCTGCAGGGATTCGGCGGCGAAGGCCTCGCTGTCGGAGGGGATGACGAGGTCGAGGCGGGTGACGAGGGCTTGGATCTGGCGGAGGATGGGGAGGGAGGGGGTGGTTGAGTCGGTGTCCATGGAGTCTTCTGCTGTTGTTGGGGGGGGGGTGGGGGGTAGGCGTTCGAGGTATGTTGCTATGAGGCGGAGGCGGGCGTGGAGCATTTTGATGGCGTTTGCTTTGGCGGTCAGGGTGGCGAGTGTTTTTTCCTCGTCGTGGGTTAGGACTTCGTCTGCGTCGGGGAGGGATTTGGCTGTGTCGTCTGCTTCGCTTTCCACCAGTCTGCGCTTCCCCTTGCCGTTGGACTCTACCGAACGGGCAGGACGATCTTCCTTTGTCGAGGCCGTTCCCGAGACGGTGGAGGCGTTACCCCCAGCGCCGGCGATGTAATTCATGCTTATCATCTCCGTGTCATCCGTCTCAACCGAGTACGGCACCTCGCGGAACTTGAGCTTGAGGGCGGCTGTCTCGCCGTCGTCCATGCGTTTATCCTCATCGCCTTCAGCGCCGCCGCCTGCGCTATCGTCGACTTCGTAGTTGCTCTCGTAGATGGTCAGGGGGAGTTTGCCGCCGACTGAGTGCTTCAGCGCCTCTTCCGGATGGAAACCTAGGAGCAAGGCTGACTCGTTCCACTGCTGGAGAATCTGTTTGTGGATGGGCACGACCGATGGTGTCGGCCCCGAAGTCGGAAGAAGCGTATACCAGCCGACCAGATCAAGCTGCCTCTCCTTGTGCACCGTCATCACTGCAAACTCAAGATCAACATCACAACCACACCCAAGAGTACAAGACGCCGCACTAACTCTGTTCCAACCTCGCCGCAAACCGATCAACGTCCAAGAGGTACCCGCCCTCAACCCCAGACGCAGCACGCGTATGACAGTCAAAGACATGCTCTATCGTGATCTCGCGTCCGTTTTGCTGCCCGAGGAGAGCGCCGACGATGGGCCCCTCCTGGCATCGCAAGCTGTGCCGCGTGACGTAGTCGGATATGGCCAGCAGGACGAGCGGGTGGAGGACCGTCTGGAGCTGAGAGCTCTTCTGGCTGGACATGAGCGGGTTCGGGGCGGGCGCTGCCATGATGCCAGCCGCCGAGGCCCGCTGAGAGACCGAGATGAACGATAGAGAGGTGCTGTGAGAAAGATCCCCTGGGCGTAAAGGTATCGAACAAGAGGATGCTGATGCTTGGTGCGCAAGAGAGGAGGGGGTTTGGTTTTCCATCAGCTCGAAATCGCAACTGCGAATAGGTATCTACCTAGTAGGTACGAATACGAAGCAGTGACGTTAGATGCATGATGACTAATCGCTGCCCTGATCACGACCACGTGCAGACGTTGAAGAGCCATGAACACATTTCAAGATACCTATAATTTCATCTCCAGCGTTGATTCCAGGTCTTCTATGTAAGTATATATATATGTACAGACCGGGTCTAAATATCTATGTCGGACATTTATAACCCGTCTAACTGTCAGTGCGCTGCCGACGCAACATGGCCCAAATCCAACGCCTGTAACCACCAAACCATGCAAATATCGTTACTCGTGCGCTGAACATCGCTAGAAGGATCAAAAATCGTCTCGTCCCCCTCCTCAGGCGCTAGCAGGGCCTGGCTTCTTCTTCTTGATGCTCCGCCACTCGACGCAGCATGCACTCACCAGCTGAGCAAAGGCCAGTGCGAGAGCAGCCCAGAATATCCGCGTACACGCGTAATTGTATGCGTCCAGGACGATCTGTAAGTCGCTGGGCGGGAGCATCTTGCGCAGATCCGTCGCACCCGTTCGAACAATGGCTTGAGGATCGAGTCCCGGGAGATGGGACAGCTTCTGCACGAGAGCGCCGCTGAGAATCGTCTGCCCGACCGAGACGAAGATGGCACCTCCGAGCTGCTGTGCGAACAAGACGATGGCCACGCCCATGGGGACGTCCGACTTGGGCAACGTCGCCTGGACCGATATCATGGACGTCTGCATGCCCAAGCCGATGCCAAAGCCGACGAGGAACTGATAGGCAATCCAATGCGGGGAGCCGGTGGTTGGCGTAAACGTCGTCATCAGGCCCTCGCCGATGGCCGTGACGCAAGGCGAGGCGATCATGCTTGGCGCGAAATATCCTATCCGCTGCGTAAAGATGGCGGAACAAGCTGCGGCGACGACGAGGCTCAGGATGAGGGGGATTGTGTAGATGCCCGACTGAACGGGATCGATCCCGTGCGTTGTCTGGACTGATCGAGGGATTAGTGCCATCATCTGGTGATCTGGACATGGAGAACTTACACCACAAGGGAATGTAGTAGACCAGCATGAGCATCCCGCCCGCCAAGAAGAACATGAAAAAGGTCGCCGCCAACGTGGTCCGTTTCTTGATGATGCGAACCGGTAGCGTCGCCGTCTTGGGCATCAGTATCTGCACGGCAGCAAAGGCGCCAGCGGCCAGTACGCAGAAGATGAAGAGGATGATTATGCGCCAGCTGTTCCAGGGATACGTCGAACCCCCCCATTGCAGCGCCAGGATGAGGCAGACAACGGACGGAACGAAGAAAAAGGTGCCGAGCGGATCGAGGCGCATGATGTGCTCCTTGAGTGGCGCGGGCTGGCTTGGTTCCGTCTTGATCTTAAGGAAGAAGAAGAGAAAGATGAAGGCGACGACACCGACGGGGAGGTTCATGTAGAAGCACCACCGCCAAGTGACGCGCTCGGTAAAAGCGCCGCCAATGAGTGGCCCAGCGACGGAGGAGATGCCAAATATGACACCAAACAAGGCTGCAGACAGGCATGAGCAGGCGCGGAGAAAGAGAAAATAAGCATCTAGACGTACATTGAAACATGGGTCGCTTGTGGAGGGGCACCATGGGGATTATAATCATCATTGTGCCCGTGGTGATGCCAGCTGAGCCCAAGCCAGCGATGGCGCGACCAACGATGAAGACGGGACTAGAGGGAGCAGCGCCGCAAATGGCGGATCCGACCTCGAAGACGACGATGCACCAGAGAAAGGTGATGCGCAAGTCGTAAAACTTGAAGATGCGACCAAAGAGCAGCTGAAAGGCAGCCGTCGTCAACATGTAAGCCGAGCCATACCAGCCGATGTCGCCCAAGCTGTGGAAGTCGTCGGTGATGCGCGGGATAGCCGTCGATAAGATGGTGCGGTCCAGGGCGACGAGGAACATGGAGACGAAGGCGGACAGGACGATGAGCCAAAACCTGATCGTCTTGGGCTTGTAGTTTTCTTCCGTCTCATCGCGTGTGAGGGGCTTAGCCAGCGACGCCTCAGCCGGCTCGTCGACTGGGTTCTGCTTCTCTGAGCTGCCATCGTCGACTGGATTCTGCTTCTCGGAACTGGCATCGGGGAGACGATTCGGGTAGCTGGAGGAGACGACGGATGTGCAGTCGGTGGTATCGCCTGCAAAGGGCCCTTGGGCGGCTTTGCAGTCGGTGGTAGCCATGTTGAGAGGTAGAGAGGCGTAGGGAGGGCGCAAAGAGGGCGAGGAGAGGTCAGCGTCCAACAAGGCGTGATCCAACGAACACGAGGCGGGCGGTGGTAATATTTAACCAGGGGGTCCCTCGTGGGCCTCCCGGAGGTTGCCACGGCAGGGAGTAGGAGTAGGGACCATGGCCTCCGGGCTCGGCGTCCGAGAGCGCGATGACGGTTTGCTGGTTGGACTTGGTCGGACTGGTTAGGATAGCTGTAGTTGGGATGGTGGGTGCTGCAAATCTTGCACCAAGGCAAGGGATCGCGGGGGACCGGCCGCAAGACTCCGTGGGCAACAACCGCACAGCACAGCACCTGCCGCCGGCGTCTTGCCGCTTCGGGTAAGAGGCTGCCGTCTTCCCGTGTTCCGGGCTTCAACGGCCCCACGCGGTTGGGCGAGCGATTGGGCGAGCCAGGCAGCCTTGCATGAGACTGATAAGAGGGAGCTGCAGCCCATCGGTGCAACTGCGATGGCCGACCCCGATCTCGGATATAGAGCCTCGGTGCTCGGGGCCGAGCATGGACTTTAGCTTCGGCTCGGGGTCCTGCGTCGTCCGTCTTCCCGGTCGTATTCTCACCGTTGCTTTGCTTTTCACGAATCATTGAGTCATCGGTTGGGAACACTTGCAAAGGTACGAACTGTTCGTTTGAATGTATTCGTACCTACGATTACCGACCTTTGCGCTAGCTGATGCCGACGAGAGCATCGGGCCTGTTCCCTCGTCGACCGTCCTTCCATGGCTTGCTTTCTTTTCCCAGCTCGTCATGCCGGCGTCACTGGCGGCTGAACTGCAACCATCGAGCGTGGGTGGATTCTTCTCTTTGGCGTGACAAAAGGGAGGACGAGCTGGACAGAGAACAAGGGAGATGCCTGTAGGCTGTAGAACTAGCAGGCGTTGTAGACAAGGGTGGCAGCGCTCGTCAATTGATGATGCATTGTCCCGTTCAGCAGTCTTTCTCTCACTCGAGGCTGAGAGCAAAGAACGACTCCAAAGACCGCCGCGTCTGTCAAAGAAAGCCCTGCTTTGTCTGGTGCAGAGTCCTAAGCAGAATCTACATGCAAGATACCTCACACAAACTCAGGTTCCCGCCGGTGCGGCCCATCCCGTCCGCCCCCACCAATGTACCCCTTCAAGTACCTGCACGTCGCGTCTGCGCGACCCACGAACCGGGCCAGGCGCGTTCTCCAGCGCGTCCCAGCCCGTAAACAGCAGCACCTATCCGTCCGTACCTTCTCTTTGTACCTCGATTGATCACCACATTTTCTTTCTGACGCATCCACAAAGGCATCTCTCTAGAGCTGCATCTCGACAGTATCGTTTGTCTATAGAGCCTCATCTCGCATCTCCTTCTGTATCGTTTATGCCACGCCTCCATCTCCTCCAGCCACGACGCCCCGCGGTTCGCGTCCGCCAGCCGACACTCCTCCTCGCTCCATGATCTCGCCAAACTCTCGACAGTCATGTACCTTCCGCGGTCATTGATAGCAAAACTCTATGTCAACCTGCAGAACACGCGACATCCGCTGTCTCCTCCCGTTCTCATCCTCGTCGCCCTCGAGCCCGATGCTCTTTGCGCCTGTCGGATCCTCACCCGCCTCCTCAAGAATGACTACATCCCGCACAAGATCCAGCCCATTGCTGGCTACGGCGACCTCACAACAGCCGGAAAGGACCTCGTCGCCCCCATGATGGAGAGTCGGGGCGGCAGTGGCGGCGTCGTCGTGTGCCTCGGTGTCGGCGGCATGGTCGATCTCGGCCCGTTGTTGGGCCTGGAGCCGGAAGATGAAGAGCAGCCCTATAGCGGGGTCGAGGTCTGGGTTCTTGACGCGCACCGGCCGTGGAATCTCGGCAACGTCTTTGGTGGCTTGCCTCTTCAGCCCGACATGGAGACGCCTGGATCCTACCAGACCAAGAGCCCGATTGGTGTCGAAGGCGGGTGTATCGGTCGCCAGTACAAGCCTGGTGGAGGTGGCATCATTGTCTTTGACGACGGCGATATCGAGGAAGATCTGGCGGCAGAACGCGAAGCCTACCTCGCCCTGGTCGATATGCCGGATATCGATGACGACCAAGACTTGGGCGGCAGCGACGACGACGACGACGACAGCGGTGACGACGACGGAGATCAAGGTGCTGTCCGTGCCGGCCAGAAGCGAAAGAGCTGGTCCGACGAAAACGAAGACGGCTCGAGTGACGACGAGGATAGACCGCGTCAGCGGCGGAGAAGCAACTCTGTAAGTGAAGATGTCCTACCTTGATTCTCCCATCTAACATACACTGCAGTCTAGCCCGATACCCGTTGAGCAACAACGTCGAGGCGGACTTCTGTCACTCAGAGACCCAGTCGCCGCTCCTCTCGCCGAACCGACCGAACCAAGCCAGCGCCGGTCCGCTCGCGCGCTCAAGAGAAAGTTACTCCGACTGCGAGGGGAACACGAAGCGGTTCTCGAAAAGTACTACAGACTGGGCGCCTCTTTCGCAGAGCCCATCTCTTCCATGATGTACTCGATGGCGTCGGAACTCGGCCGAGAAGACAATGATCTCTTGTGGCTCACAATTGTCGGTGTGACGTCGATGGAAATATATGGACGATCTTCTAGCGGAATCACGGCCCCCGTTCGCGGAACAGATCAGGGTCGACCGACCGGCTGGATGGGAGTCAGGGGAGCTCGGCTTCGGCAGCTGTTACGAGACGAGGTCCGACGTCTGAACCCCCCGGAGCTGGCCAACGGACGGGTCGCCGCTGAGAGCGTGGGCGTCATTCCGACGACGGCCCGCAGCCCCGAAGACACGGGGATTCGCCTGTCGCCAGAGCCTCGGTTCCTGCTGATACGGCACTGGAGTCTGTACGACAGCATGCTGCACTCGCCCTACCTGTTTTCCCGGTTGAAGACATGGAGCGAGACGGGAATCAAGCGGCTGCACAAGCTCCTGGCCAAGATGGGCGTCAGTCTCGCGCAATGCAAGCAGAGCTACACCCACATGGACATGATGCTGAAGCGCGACCTTCGGGCCAAGCTGCTCAAGTACGGCACCCTCTACAACCTGGGCGAGATGGTACCGGCTGTCGACACCGACGGCAAGGACCGAGGGGGCGCAAGGGACGGATGGGGCTTCGTGCGGAGCTGGGGATGGCGGGCAACGCTGAGCGCCCAAGACGTTGGCGTCGTCATCGGAGCCCTTCTCGAGGTTGGCAGACAGGCGCCAGCGGCAGAGGGCGCCTTCAAGGCCAGCCAGATGGGCCGAAACGCCGAGGACGAGGACGAGGGATCCGGCCGAGGCGATGAATGGGTCGCTCGGTTCTGGGCAGCGTACGACGCGTTGGAAGAGTAAGTCGACGGACTAAGTGAAGGTGATGAGGCTACGATGCTGACGAACAAGCAGTATCAATGCTTTGAAAGCCGGCCTGCCCACGGCGCAATTCATGTACCGCGCCATCTACCGCACTGGGACGTCTCTCATCAATAAGAAGCAGATCAAGCACCTTCGGGCCTTTCGCATGTGCGTCGTCAAGGACGGGCCGGATGTGGCCCTCTTCACGCACCCGGCGGCCCTTACGAAGCTGGCCCTCTGGATCGGAGAGGCGCTGGCGGAGCAGGAGAGGGAATCGCGCGGGAAGCTATCGCAAGGCGGACGCGGCACTCCCCTGGTGGTGGCGAGCCTGAACGAGAGGCAGGGCGTCTACGTCGTCGTCGGTACCGGCGGCGGCGGAGGTCCCGACACGAGCTTTGTTGACCGAGAAGCAGCCAAGAAGAGACGAGAGGAAAAGGAGGCCCGGACGCGAGCCAAGGAGGAAAAGCGTCAGGCCAAGGCGAAGCTCAGGGCAGAGAAGCGGGCGGCGAAACGGGCCAAAGACAAAGATGACGACGACGACGACGAAAGAGAGGAAGAAGACGAAGACGAGGAAACGGAGTCGTCTAGCTCCGAAGACGAGTCGGAAGACGACGACGACGGGGAACGGGAAAAGGGGTACGGCCGCAATCGGTTCGGCAACGCCTTTCACGAGGTGGTGGCGGAGACCAAGGCGCGGGTTCGGATCGACAGCTTCGAAAACTGCGTGGTCGAGGTCAAGAAGGAGGATCTGAGTGCCTTTCTGGAGAGCCTGAGCATGAAGGCGGTGGTGGGCTGAGACATTGGCGGCGGCGGGATGAAGCATATCGGGAGGCGTCAGGGTCACGAAGCGGATGGCAGCACATGATTGAGAAGAATAATGGTTGGGATCATCTTTGTTATTGTCGAGTCAGGGAGGGTGAGAGCCGGCGGAAGTTGGACGGGGGCTGAGAGACCAACTGAATCGGTTGTTTTCCGCTGACTCGTCGTACATGTAGGCAGAATCCGTAGATGGGCAGAATTCGCAGGCAGAATTCGCGGGCAATGCTTGACACGCAGATGGTCGAGGTCACGAGACGCGCGGGAGGATCATTGACTGTGAGGCTGAGGGTGGCTGGTGGCTCCGATACCGCTAAGGGGGGACCTCGGCTGATGCGGCCTCTGCGCCTCCATGACGCGTACAGCCTTATGAGGCGCAGCATTTTCTAGAGACTGGGTAGGTAGGGTGTCGCTCTAGGGTGTCGGCGCACGGTACCTCGGAAGTAAGGCTCAACTCTCGCCCATCCTCCTCCATCAACCTTGATCTCAGCCAAACGACGGACCGACATCCGCTTACATCGCCCTCTCCCTCTCCCTCTCCCCCTCCCCCTCATAGACTCATCAGTCCCGTCGCGATCCGCTCATCTTGGGCATCGGCGCATCTCTTCGCTCTTCCCCCGCTTTGCCAACTCGCACCCCGCTCGTCACCCAACCGCGCGGTCTGTTGCCGCCCTCTGGGTTCCTTGTCGATCCAAGGCGGAAAAGCAGCTTGTTCTCCTTGGACGGTGCTCGAGGGGTTGTCATTCTCCATTTCGACGCTGCCTGCTTGTTGGTCGCGTGGCGGGAATCACAGACGCGCATCGGGTTGCGCCTCAGACGCCGAGCGCATCCGTTTCGGCTATACAAGATGGGGAAATCGTGAGTTGAGAATCCCGCTCCGTGTCCTTTTCCCCTTGTCTTGTTCCTTGGTCTCAATATGTTCTGGGTCTCGGGTTGCGGGCGAGAACCGACGGGTTGCTCAAAGCCGTCGCAGCACAGTCGTGCGGAATGTGCGAGATGCGCACGAGCACGAGCCGTCGTCGTCCATGCGGCGGCTCGCTCCCACATGGTGTGGTGGCCGGTCATGGCTAATGTCTCACAGACAGTCGAAACTCTCGCAAGAGCAACTCGTGGAGCTTCAGAAGTCGACCCACTTCGACAAGAAGGAGCTCCAACAATGGTACAAGGGTTGGTTCCGGTCCGAGATCCGCGGTTGGGGGTGACGGTGACGGTGACGGTGTCACAGGCTGACGATGTCGAAAAAACAAAAAAAACAGGCTTCCTCAAGGACTGTCCGTCGGGGATGCTCACCAAGGACGAGTTTCAGAAGATTTACCGCCAATTTTTTCCCTTTGGCGATCCGAGTTCGTTTGCCGACTATGTCTTTAACGTGTTTGATAGCGACAAGTCTGGGACCATTGACTTTAAAGAGTTTATCTGCGCTCTGAGCGTTACGAGCCGCGGGAAGATGGAGGATAAGCTGGACTGGGCTTTTCAGCTGTACGACATTGACGGCGACGGCAAGATAAGCTACGACGAGATGCTGCAGATTGTCGAGGCCATCTACAAAATGGTGAGCTTTTTGTGTCTGTCTGTCTTGGTGTCAGTCTGCTGATGTGTGCAGGTGGGATCCATGGTCAAGCTGCCCGAAGACGAAGACACGCCGGAGAAGCGAGTGCGCAAGATCTTCCGCATGATGGACAAGGACGAGAACGGGTCGCTGGACATGGAGGAGTTTAAGGAGGGCAGCAAGCGGGACGAGACGATTGTATCGGCGCTTTCACTGTACGACGGGCTTGTGTAGTCGAGTCGGCGTCAAGACTTGTACGGTTTGACGATGACGACGGCACGCATTTTGGTCTCTTTGCTTACTATGTCTCTTTGCGCGCGCGGGTAAAGCTGGATGGGAAGGGATGGACGCATATGGGCTGTTGCGGTGGATGGACGTAGAGGGTCTGCAGACCGTCGCCGGCTGGGGAGGGATGGGGGGAAAAGAATACATTGGGTGAGACTTGTGAGGCAGTGAGACGAGTGGTGAGCTGTTGTGGCATGTTGCTGGTTGTGACGTAGGATGTGTGTGAATGAGGCTGTCGTGAGTTGCATCATGTCGTCACGTGCGTTGACGACCGGAGCGGTATTCAGCGGCAGAACGAAGCCGTCGGTCAACACCACGCAAACATCACCAACACACCCAGCAAGCCAACTCGTTCCAAACCGTCAATTACTATTCAAAGCACCGCAGAATGACAGCGCAAGCAACATCCCATCTAACCACCCTCCTAGGCGACGAAATCACCGACGCAGAAGAAGGTAGCCACCATCACCCTCCCCATAACCCATAACCCACATCTCACACTCACACTCACACTCACATACAGAAACCTTTCTCCTCTTCGCAACAAGAGACTCCTCCCTCGACCTCGGCTTCGTCAACCGCGAAGCTGATTCCATAGAGGTCACCGTCAACAACACAGACCTAACCGTCCACCAATCCCGCTCCCTCCTCTCCTCCCCCCGCTCCGGCGGCACCACCGGCGCCGGTCCGTTCCCTCTCATCTCCTCTCTCATCCCACGACTCCCCCAAGCTAACGCAGCGAGCGCCCAAAAAAAAAAAAAAAAGTCCTCTGGAGCGTAACCCCCCGCTTCGCAAACTGGCTATCCTCCCGCGAGGCCGCCACGCTGCTCTCCGCGTTTGCGCCGGAGACGGTGTTGGAGTTGGGGTGTGGGGTTTCGGCGTTGAATGCGTTTGCGTTGCGGCTTGTGGTTAAGAGGGTTGTTCTTTCGGATCAGGGCTATGTGCAGAGACTGCTTGCTCGGAATATAACCGCCGCAGGTCTTCAATCCACCAGCAGCAGTAGCAGCAGCAGCAGCAGCAGGCAGCGG
>NJES01000183.1:0-29840 GCA_002591395.1 Ophiocordyceps camponoti-rufipedis | reverse complement strand
TCCTCCAACCCCGTCTTCCCCTTCAAATCCCCAACCCTACACCAACACTCCCCCCCCGAAGCCGTCAACGCCGACCCCCTATCCGGCTCCCCCTCGCCCCCATCGCAAACACACCCCCTAACCGCCCCCCTCTCCCTCGCCCACGCCGCCAACGGCTCCGGCCACTCAAACGGATCCAGCTTCTGCCACTTGCACATGCAGCTCGCCTCCGACACCCGGTTGAACAGCGCGCTTCCCTCCCGCCAGTTACACGAGGGCGAGACGCGGCCCCCCGTGCAGGCGCAGTTCTTGAAGGCCGTGTTGCGCCCGTTGAGGCTTTCGAGCCGGCAGCGTGAGGGGGGGTCGCCGGCGGGGACGTCGGTTGTGTTGAAGAGGCCTGTCCATTGGCCTGATGCCTGCTGGGCAGTGAGGAGGGTGGCGAGGAGGGTGAGGAGGATTCTGGAGCGGAGGACGACCATAGTGGTAGGTGAGAGATGCTGAAGAGCAGTTGTTAAAGAGAGGAATTGAAAGAGTGGTGGTGGTTATGTTCAAGAGATGCAAGGTAGAGAATCTCAACGATAGAAAGCTCTACCTCCATCAACCAGAGGTGCAAACCACTCAACTTATGTACTCCCCCCTCAACATCCAAACCTCATCCCATCTCGCATAAGACTCTCTCCCATCAACCAGCACAACCCCTATCCACCAGGCAATAACCCACAACAGCTGTGGAAACATACGCGTCGAGAGAGCGAGTCATTGATCCTCTCTTGGTTGACCCTGCAACTTGATGCTGCCATGACTCTGCCTACCGTGTTTCGAGAAAGAATAGCTCAAGAAAGGTTTTATTAGGAACAGCCTCATCTAAGCAGACATACCATCTTTCACTTTCATCCCATCTCCAACCTCGCCAATCCCAATTTCACAACTCAGCCACTTCTCTACTCTCAACATCTCATTTGAATACAACCATACAACTCCTAAGCTTCGAACAGTTCCACATAAGCCAGCCCCCCTTACAAAACCACAACCACCCCTGAAAAGATACATGTACATAGTCCAATCTTCCGACTTGACGGTTCTCGACCGCTCTGAAGCTCTGACATCCAGCGCATGCTACGCCCTCCAAGACCATCTATATGTATGTATGTACATATGCATAATAGGAAAGATTCCATAGACGCTGCAATTAACAGCCAGGACTATAGCTTCTGCAATGGACGGATGGCTTACGCGTCCTTGTGCGTCACGTCAGCCAGCCACGACGCCCTTCAACTCGGCATCCCACCTGACAAGGATAGAGTCCCGGATCTCCATGACCCTCAGCAACCTCATCCATTACCCTCACCAAGCTTCATTTGTAATTCCTACCCCCTTTTCATCACCCATCAAACCCACAAGCAACGAAAATCACCCAACAGCCTCCAACAAACCCCCAACCCTCGCCCCCGAATCGCCCGCCAACCGCGCAACCAGCCCAATCAAACGACACAGCCTATCCATAACAGCATCCGCATTCCCCTTGCTCAGCACATTACTCCTCGTATCCATCGTCATCAGCAGCTTCCCCCCTCCCTTTGGAAACGACTCAATCAGAATCTCGTCCGGCGGATGAGGCCACTCGTAGCAGCACGTAACCCACGCCTCCGCCTCGCCCAGGCAAAACTCCTCATCCGGGTCGAGGTTCTGATGCAGCAGCACCGTCTGATGCCTGCTCCCCTCCGCCCAGGACGTCGAACGCCGCACAATCTCGTCAAAGTCGATGAGCTCGTGCGCGAGACTCTGGTGGTGCTGCCGCTGCATGGCGTCTACCAGCTCCGGCACCGTCGCCGCCGCGTCGACGCTCGATCGCACGGGGATGAAGTTGAGGCACATGCCGACCACGTCCTTGGCCGAGTCGTAGCTTCGTCCGTTGGACGCCTGCGCGAAGACGCCGTCGTTGTGACCCGAGAGACGGGCAAGAACCACGGCCCAGGCAGCCTTGACAATGGTAGCCGCCGTCGTGTTGCGAGGGAGAGATTCTCCGATATGGATGAGTCGAGAGGTGGTGACGAACTCGGAGTCTTCAAGAGAGATGGCCTCATCACCAAAGGTGGTATTATCAATGCGAGCAATCGACGAGCCCTTCAGCGTATCCCTCCAGAAAGCGAAGCCATCGTCCGTATGGCTCTGCTTCCACTGCTGCAGGTGAAGAGAGTAGGGCACGGCGGGAGGAAGGCTGCCACCTTCGTACAGCTGCTTGAGATCCTGCCAGAGCGTCAGGAGACAGTAGCCATCAAACTGCGCGTGGCTCAACCGCAGAACGAGAGCCTTTCGCGGTTCCTCATTCGCGCTGCTCTGCACGAACAGAAACTCGGTCAACGGCATGTCGAGCGTCGGCAGCTTCATCACGTCCCTGCGGCGATGATCTTCGACAAAGTCGGCAATGGCGAGCGTCGTCTGGAAGTGTCTGACGATGGTCTTCATCCGAGACAAGACGAGCTGCAGGAATCGGCCCTGATCCGATACAAAGACGGACCGCAGGATCCCGTGTCGAAGAACCAAGTCGGAACACGCTCGTTCCAGCCCTTCAACATCGACCGCCCCTCGCAGGTTGATGATCCAATACTCCGGCGTCTGGAGAAGATAGCGCTCAGCCGCCTGCGTAACCGGTAGAATCGCATCGACGTCATTCTCCGTGCACGGAAACCCCTTGGCAGCCAATCCCATCACCAACTCTCCCTTGTCTACCTTCCCAATTAGCTCCGACGAGCTGGTCGTTCCGTTCGTCACAGCGCTCTCCTCTCCACTGGCCACGAACCGGGACAGATCAGACAGCTTCGGGCTCTGGAACACGTCAGAGACGCGAAACGTGAAGCCCTTGGACCGGGCCCGTTCGACGAGTCGAATGGCGATGATGGAGTCGCCTCCAAGCCGGAAGAAGCTGTCGTCTATGCTAAAGTCTTCGAGGTCGAGGCCCAAGACGTCGGCAACAACCACCTGAAGCGTCTTCTGCAGCTCCGACTCTGGCGCTCTCTTGACCGAGAGGCCTGGCTGGTATTGCTCGACTTGCTCCTTCGTGAGGGCTGCTGCTTCGACGCGTAACAACTGGCGAGGAGTCTTGCCGTTTGTTCGAGCCGGAAGACGGGCGAGAGGAATGATGACGTCTGGGACCATGTTGCTCGGGAGTCGACCATTCAGCAGCTCCGTCACTCTCTGCGCCTCATCGCGATGCTTCTGACTGGCGGAAAGGAAACCCGAAGCAGCCTCCTGGCCATCAACATCCGTCAAGCCCGTAACAAAGACAGCAAGAAGCTGGCCGACGTCCTTGTCCGTCGAAAGCACAGCCTCGGCAACGACGTCACGGACCGACACAGCAACCTCTCGAACCTGGCGCTCAATCTCCTCGAGATTGACCAGCTGGTCCTTGACCCGCACCTGAGCGTCCTTGCGACCACAGTAGCAGAGGCTTCCATCCGGGTTGTACCGAGCCAACACGCCCGTCCTCAACAGCCTCGTGTCGGTTCGCGAGCCTCGCAGCCAAGAAGGCGTGATATCGATGAAGGAGGACGACGACGACAATTCTGGCGCCTCGAGATGGCCACGAGCCAAGGCATGTCCTTCGAGCACCAGCTCACCAACAGAGCCAACGGGGAGGAGAAGATCGTGTTTATTCCTGTCGACAATCCAGGAAAGGAGGCTTTGCGCGCGGCCGATAGTCGAAGGATCCGAGTCAACGTCGGCATCTGTCAGAGAGCAGTACCCAGAAGTCTCCGACAAACCGTAGGCGTATACAAGCCGAACCTTGGCAGCCCACGCATGCATCTCGTGCTTCGATAGAGCCTCGTGACGCAGGACGACGGTCATCAACGTCGGCATATCGTCGAGGCGAAGGGTGCGCACAACGGATGGAGTAAACTCGGCTCGACTGACACGGAATTCGCAGACGGCATCTGCAACATCATGCCGCAGACGATCTTCAGAAGCAACACAGACGCAACCGCCCGTCAAAAAGGTCCAGAGGTAGTCGACGATACACGTCGGAGACACGTGCGGTGCGAATTGAAGCGTCCGAGCATCGCCGTCGATATCAAGAGAAAGCTTTTGTGTCGAAAAGGCAGTCAAGAAGGCTCCGTGGCTCACCACAGCCCCCTGTTGCGAGTCCGAGTCAAAGACTGCGTACAAGGCGTTGTCAGAAGCAACTGTTGATACAAGATTCGTCGAGCTGGCCTCGCAGGGAGCTTGTTCGATGATGATGACAGACGAAGCTATTTCTCGAGCCATGGTCGAAAAGTCTTGGGAAGACAAGACAACCCCGGCATCGACGCTTCCACAGATGGATCTCAGCCGTGGCAAATCATCGTCTCCGTCGAGAAAGACGATGGCGCCGCCAGCTCTGACGACAGCGAGAATGGCGACCGACACCCACTTGCTCTTCTCGCACAGAACGGGAACGAACGTCTCGGGACCGACGCCGATGCTTCGGAGGTGCAGCGAGAGGCCAGAA
Source organism: Ophiocordyceps camponoti-rufipedis (assembly GCA_002591395.1). Lineage (NCBI taxonomy): Eukaryota > Fungi > Ascomycota > Sordariomycetes > Hypocreales > Ophiocordycipitaceae > Ophiocordyceps > Ophiocordyceps camponoti-rufipedis. Next base: position 25,375 of record NJES01000183.1, on the reverse strand, counting down.
GACAAGGCGTCGAGCTGACGATAAGTGAAGCTGCCGTCCCACGCACAGACTGCCTCGGCATCGACCTGGTATTGGATGCCGTCGTGAACACAGCCATCGACAACTTTCGGGAGCACCGAGTTCCACTCCATCATCTCCCGCTTCGCCGAGGGAGAGACGAGGTCCAGGTGCGAGAGTTCGTGCGTCGACTTCGACTGGACCTGCTCGACGAACCAAACATACTGGCCCAGAACTCGCCTCGCCTGTCGCGGATCAAGAACGCTCGAGTCAAAGTGGAACTCGACCACGCAGCTGCTGTCGTCCGTCATCTCGCATACAACCTCCAGCGCATGAGCGCTAAAGTTGCCAGCCTCATCGTCGCCGTCCGCCACCAGCGTAAAGAGCTTCTCGGCTTCTTCGTCAGGGGCAGCAGCTGCGGCGTGCTGAATCAACAGCAGGCTCTGGAACCTGCAAGCCGCCTCGGTCTGACGGCTCAGCCGGCGGATGTTCTGCAAGCCGAAATGCTGGAACGGCGTGGCGGCCGCCCTCTGACCTTGGAGACGACGCAGCGCTTGGATGACGGGCTCGTCTTTGTGGAGAGTGAGATGAACAGGAATAGTCGCTATCGTCGGTCCAGTCATGGATTCGATGCCCTGTACGCCGACGTCACGGCCGGACTGGACGAGGCCATAGGAGACACCTGTTGCTTTACAATACTGAGACGCGGTAACGGCCCAGCAGAACTCGAGAACAGCGGCGCGCGTCACATCCGGGAGAGCCTCAAGCTTGACCTCCTGGCGAATGATGCAGTCGGTAAAGGGCTTGAAGTCGGGTGCAGGCAAGGCTGGAAAGACGGCTCCAGTTGCGCCAGATAGCTGAGTGAGCCAGTGTTTGCGTCCGGCCTCCTGATCCTGCTCGCCGAGGTAACGGATGAAGTGATTCCAGGGCTGAGAGACGAGAAGAGGCTGCTCCTTGTAAGTCCGCTGCACTTGATCCAAGACAAGGTCCAGCGACCAGCCGTCATACAGCGCATGATGAATGACGAGACAGAACTCGGGCTCGATACTCTGCGGGCATATCAGAAGACGAAGCAGCGGGCATCCCAGCTGGACCTCGTTCCCGCAAAGCCCCGAGGCAGCCTCCTCCAGTGCGTCTTCGTCGACAACCTCCCACGCAGCAGGCCGCGTCAGCACGACCTGGTAAAAGGCCCGCGTCGAGACAATTCGCGTCCGAAGCACCGGGTTCCGCTCCATGACCCGCTCCCACGCCGTCTGGAATCGAGACACATCGACGCCCGGCTCGAGCTTGTATCGGAAATGGGCCGTGAAAGCGCCGTCGGAACGCATCGACTGCGAGAAGAGCGCCTCCTGCATCGGCGTACACGGATAGCAGTCTTCGATGTCTGCTCTCTGAACGCGACACAACCTCTCTGCCGCCTCCAGCACCGCTTCTCTCTCGTCTCCTGGCAGCAAAGAAAAGGGCGCGACGTCAGGGGACGACGCCTGCTGCTGTTTTGAACTCTCGACCACCGACGCCATGTCAGCCAAGTGCGGATGAGAGAAGATCTCGGGCACCGTCACGGTCAGGCCTCGCTCTCGAGCCGCGGCAACGAGCTTCATGGCTGCGATGGAGTCACCGCCGACGTGGAAGAAACTGTCTGTTGCGCAGAACTCGTCTGCGGGAAGTTGGAGCACATCGGCCCAGAGCCGAGCCATGTTAATCTCATCCTCGCTCATCGGCTGCTTGGCCAGGTCGAGATCAGGCGTCCGAAGATCACGGGCCTTTTCACGAAGCAGGCGACGGTTGATCTTGCCGCTGGTCGTACGGGGAAACCGAGTCAGGGGAATGAAGGCGGTGGGCATCATGTCGCGCGATAACAACCCACTGAGGCTCTGTTTTGCGGCGCGACAGAGGCTCAGAAAGTCTTGGTCTGGTTCGGAGAATAGGCTTCCTTCTTTGCTGTCTGTGGCCTGCTTCTGATGAGGGAGCTGTATAAAGGCGAAGAGCTGACAACGACCAGTGGTGGTCGTGACAAAATCGACGACGACGACAGCGTCAGACGGCATGTGTTTCATGAGAATACTCTCCATCTCCTGCAAATGTACGCGTCTGCCGCTGAGCTTCACGTCCGCCTCCCTTCGACCCAGGTAGCGAATGTCAAGCCGGCTCGTGTATTGCACCAGGTCGCCCGTCCGATACAGCCGGCTCCCGCCATGGCCACGGATCCGTGACAGCCAAGCCGGGCTGGCGATACAGCTCGATTCCAACTGATAGTCGTCTCCGGCGCACCGACGAGACCGCACGGGGCTCTCAATCATCAGTTCTCCAACGGCGCCGACGGCACAGAGCCTCGAGTAGTCATCCGGGTTCACAACCCAGCCGATGCCGCCGACGACGGGGCCGATGAGACCCGGGGTCCATTCCTCGGGAAGTATGCGGCCGACGGCGCAGATCATGGGGCACTCCCGCAGGCTGTACGAGTTGACGAGGCGGACGTCATCTCGAGCAGCCGCCCAGCGGTTGACGTCTGCCGATCGGACGACTTCACCCCTGACCATCAGCGTCTTGAGAGATGGAACGAGCTTGGGTTCAATGCTGCCGGCGGCGGACGACATCAGTCCCGCCCAGTTGACGCCGTAGCTCTCGATAAAGTCTCCGAGACGAGAGACGTTGCAGTCCTGCTCAGACGGGATGCACAGGCAACCACCAACCGCTAGACAACCGAGAATCTCAAACAGACCTGCACGAGAGGCGAAAGAAGAGCAATGCAGTACCCTCGATGTCTCGTCCAAGCCATGCGGCCCGCATAGGTCTCTCAGCCCCGTCGTCACAGCAGCGTGGTCGAGCATCATGCCGTCTACCTTGCCTGCGCTCCCCGGCGAAGAGAAGACGGCGAAAGCGGCGTCGGAGCTGTGGATGGTCTTGGGTGAGTGCGGCGGACTCGGTGGCGGGCTGTGCAGCAAGGCTGTAGACACGACGATGACAGCAGCCCCTTTTCCGCCCGCGATACTCTCCGCCATCCTGCCTTTCTCGGGAGACGTGAGAATCGAAGCGGCACCCGTCTGCCTCAGCATGTCTCTCATCTGCTCTTCCGAGTAGTCGTTGTCGAGCAGGACGCAGGCCGAGCCCGACTTGAGGACCGATAGAATGGCAACAACAATCCACCGCGACTTGTCCATGTAGACGGCCGTGACGGGACCGGTACTGACACCTCGGCTCATCAGGTGTTTCGACAGGCGTGAACTGGCGTCTTCGACCTCGCTGTACGTCCACGATCCGTCCCACGAGGAGACGGCCTCGGCTCCGGGCCTTGAGCGGCATTGCTCCTTGACCAGGTCCTGCACCAGCTTGTCGACTGTAGGCCGGAATGATCCGTTGCAGCTTTCGATGCGCTGTAGGTCATGCGGGCCGGCTTCTTGAAGGTCTTGCACCTGCGAATCCGCGTCCTTTACGATCTGCTGAATCGTCTTTTCGAGGTGGCGGGCAAAACTCGACGCGTCGCCCCTATCTAGAACCGAAACTTCAAAGTTGGCCACCATATGAACAGAGCGCCTATCGCTGGAGACGGTGAATTCCAGGGCAAGCGGCGAGCTGGAGAACAGCGAGTCTTCGTCGCTGCTGGTTTGCGGCTCGCCAAAGATTCTCTTCTTCTTCACCGTCTCATCGTCGGTCGGCTGAATCACCACGGAGCATTGGAAGTCGCACGCCGTCGCGCACTCGGAGTTGATGGACCGCGTCGCTTGTAGTCCCATCTGCTCGTAAGGCATGATGCTCACCAGGTGCTCCTGTATGCTCGACAGCAGGGCCCTCGCCGTCATTGACGGCCTCAGTTGAACCCGGAAAGGGACTGTCGTGATGGTTGGACCGACGAGGCCGTCGATGCCCACAACGGGGGCATTTCTTCCCGTCAGAGTGAGCCCGTAGACGACGTCTCGCGTGTGAGCAAAGTGTCCGAGCGTTGCGGCGCAGGCGGCGTGGATAACGGATGGGAGCGTAAACTCCAGCCCGTTCATGTCCGGAATGGAGATGCTGCACGACAGAGACTCCCGCTCGCCTGCCGAAGCAGAGGGCTGTTGTAATCTCGTGCTGGTCGGAAACAGAACGGTATCGAGATCTCGGAACTCTTTGGTCCAGAAACGTCGGCCCGCAGCCGCGTCGAGCTTCTCCATGTATGCGGCAAAGGCGTTGAACGACGAACTTGGCAACGACGAAGCTCCCTGATACGCCGCCTCGGCTTGCTCAAAGAGAATCGGCAACGAGACACCATCGTACAGCGCGTGGTGCAACCATAGATGCAGTCTTCCATCTTGTTCGTTGAGCACAACCTTTAGAAGCGGCTTCCCATGGTCGACAATGAGCGGGTCGAGGGTCGAGCTCCAGGAGAGAGGCTCCCTGACGACGGCTTGCAACGACGAACCTGAGCCAGACCGTAGCGTCACGACGCGGCTTCGCAGGATGGCATTGGCGGCGTAAACGGCATCCCATGCGGTTCTGACGCGGGCGAGGTCCGTCTCCGGCGGCAGGTCAAAGATCAACTCGGCCACGTACTGACCTGGCTGCTTCATAGTCAGGGACAGTAGGCCTTCCTGCATCGGCGTGCAAGGGTAGACGTCTTCAATATCGTCCAAGGAGACTCCGCATTCTCGAGCAACCGCCTGAATCGTGTCCCGACGTTGTGCCTCGGGAAGCAGCGCAAACGCCGGAATCGTCCTGGAAAAGCTGTCTTGGTCGAATCTATTCTCTTCCAGCGTTGCAGCCAGGCTCTCCAGCGTACCGTGTTTGAAGACATCGGCAACAGACAAGGAGAACCCAGCGTCCTGCAGCCGTCCAGCCAGCTTCATGGCCGTGATGGAGTCGCCTCCCAGCTGGAAGAAGTTGCTGTTCACGCCAACTTCCAACGGCGGCAGCTTGAGAACCTCACACACGCCCTCGTGCAGCGCTCTATCCTTCACCGTTGACGGGGCCTGCGGCTGCAGCGCGCTCGAACTGTACGCCTTGAGTTGCTTCCTGGTCAGAGCCGAGGCCATCTCTCGCAGCAACCTCCGGTTCGCCTTGCCGGCCACCGACGTCGGCAGCCGGAGCAGGGGGAGGTACAGGCCCGGAACCATGAACCTCGGCACGCGGGACGCCATGCGGGCCTCTGCGATACCGAGCTGTGCGCATAGAGGCGAGTCACCTGACGCGAGTATCTCGTCTCCCGTCTCGTCTGATGATACACCGTCGAGGAGGATGAAGGCAGCAAGGGCGGGAGCGGCACCGGCATCGCACGGCTTGACGATCTCGGCGACGACGGCCTTGGCTGCGGGCAGGCAGTCCATCAGATGCTGTTCCACCTCCTCGAGCTCAAGTCTCTGCCCACGGAGCTTGACCTGGTTGTCCTTGCGGCCCAGATACAGAAGTGATCCATCGCCAGATGGGCTGTACTGGACCAAGTCACCCGTCCGGTATAGCCGGCCAGGCTGCCCGCGTCGGAGCTGCTTCAGCCAGTCTGGATAGTTGACGAAGGACGAGGCCGTCTTGGTGGGATTGTTGAGGTATCCCTCGGCCACTACAGGGCCTTCAAGCACCAGTTCCCCGACGGCTCCCAGGGGCACCAAGCTACCGCACGTCGGGTCGTCCGGGTCGACAATCCAGGTCACGGTGGCGAAGCCGTAGCCGATGTTGGCAGGGCTGCTCAGGGATACGTTGTGCTGAAAGGTGCTGTCGATGGTACACTCGGCCGGGCCGTAGGCATTGATGAGCTGCATACTCTGAGGCCACATCTCGACGTCGGCCCGGGTGACGGCCTCGCCACCCCAGATCAAGGTCCGTATCGTTGACATCTTGGCAGGGTTCAGGGCCCTCGTCAGAGACGGCGTCAGACTGGCCCAGTCGATGTGGAAGCGGCCGATGGCGTCTTCGAGGCAGTTCCGACTGTCCGCCTCGGACGGAACGCAGACGCACCCACCCTGAACCAAGGTGTAGATGATCTCCGCGATGGAGGCGTCAAAGGCGTACGACGACGCATGCAGGGCCCTACTGCCAGGTCCCAGCGTAAGCGACCGTCCGCTGATACTGGCACCCGTGGCCAACGCCCGGTGTGGAACGGCGATGCCCTTGGGCCTGCCTGTCGATCCGGAGGTGAAGACGGCATAGACAATGTCTTGAGACGATACGGACGGGGGTTTGAACATTTGCTGCTCTCCGCCAGCCGCCAGCCAGCTCGAGCCATGATGGGCGATGACGACCGGTAGATGCAGCTCCGTTGCTCTCCCTACGTTCAGAGGCGAAGTGATGGCCAGTATCGGCTCCGTCTCGTCGCGAATCTGCTCCAGACGTGAATCCGGCGTCGACAAGTCCACGACGACGAATGCGGCTCCAGACTTCATGACGGCCAGGATGGCGACGACAGCCCAGAGGGAGCGCTCCAGCATGATCATGACGTAAGTCCCGGGACCAGCCCCTTTTTCTTGAAGGTGTGCCGCGAGCTGGGTCGTCTGTTCGTCGAGCTGACCATATGTCAGGCTGCCATCAAAGGCATCGACTGCAGGGCTTGCGGCTTGACCGAGGCACCGGCGACTGATGAGGTCGTGGGCGCAGCAGTCGACTACATCGGGAAGCCGACGGTTCCAGTCCATAATGATGCGCCGCCCTGCAAAGTCCATATCGTCAAGATCACGGAATGTCTTGGAAGGGTTGGATAGGATCTGGAGCACATTGTGACAGAACTGATCCGCGATCCTGGTCATCTTCCATTGCGAAACAGCCGTGTCATCGTAGCTGACCTCGACACACAGGACATCAGACACCGGCTTGGGGAGGATAACCTGCAGTGCCAGCATATAGTTATCCACCACTTCCCAGGTATCCCCGTCGGCGAAGATGGTCGATGTCTCGTCCGACGGAGGCGGCTGGATGACGAGGTGGTTGTGAAACCGAGAAGCAGCCGCAGCTTCAGTCCCAAGCGACGCTATACGCTGGGTGCCGAGATGCTGGTGCGGAATCGAGTCCTGGAGCCATCGATGCAAAGAGGAGAGGACATTCTGTACCGTCTGTGTCCGATCGAGCTGCGTCCTCAATGGAATCGTCGTGATGGTCGGACCGAGGATACGGTCCACCCCTGAGAGGGCAGTATTTCTCCCGGAGAGCGTCGTCCCGAAGCAAACGTCATCAGAGCCCGTGTACTGAGAGACGGTCACGGCCCAGGCGAGCAGGATGGCAGTGGAAAGGGTCCATTCCGGCGAGCGAGAGTCCGGGATAGACACGGAGCGTCTCAGCGTCTGCAGAGCCGCCGGCCGATACTGCAGCTGCCCGGCCGGAGCACTGGGGAAGGGCTGAGCCGAGTAATGCTTGAGGCTCTCGAGCCAGAACTGGCGGGCCTGAGCCTCGTCCGATGCCAGGACATGGCTGACGAAGTGTTTGAAGGGCTTGGACGATATCGTCTCCCCGTGATAGGCTGCTTCGACCTGCTTCAGCGTCTCGGGCAGCGACCAGCCGTCGTAGAGGGCATGAGAGATGAAGACGGAAAAATAGTTGCCCCGGCTCGTCGAGACCATTGCCAGCCGGAGGAGCGGACCTCCGATCTCGACTCGCCATTGCCGCTGCAGGCGCTCCAACTCGGCGAGATCTGCGACCACCTCCCACTCGACAGCCGTCTTGAGCACCGCCTGAAGCACCTGTCCGGTGGCGCTCTGCAGGATCCGCGTCCGCAGAACCGGGTTGCTCGCTACAACCGAGTCCCACGCACGCCTCAGCCGTTGGACGTCGACGGCCCGCGGCAGCCGATAGGTCGATGATGTGACGTACTTGGCCTCGTGGCTTGACATGGATAAGGCTGTGATGCCTTCCTGCAGTGCTGTGCAGGGATAAATGTCCTCGACGTCGTCGACGCTCGACAGCCGGCAGCACGAACGGGCCCTGCTGAGCGTCTCCTCTACCGAGTCCTGGCCCGAGAGAAGCGAGAAGGGAGCGATATCGACCGATTCTCGACTGGGACACATGGTCGATGCCAGTTCTGACAGTGTGGCGCTCTTGAGGATGTTTTCTACCGTCACTTCCAGTCCCGCGGCCTCTCTCGTCTGCCGTGCCAGCAGCATGGCCCGTACCGAGTCTCCGCCCAGGCTGAAGAAGTTGTCGCCCATGCTAAAGTTGTTGACGCCAAGAACCTGCTCGACGGCTTGGTGAAGCAGTTCTTCATTCTTGGTCGTCGGCGACTGGAGTTGGCCAGCAGTGTCCTTGCAGAAAGCATACAGCTCCCTCCTGGTGTAAGCGGATGCCAGACTGGCCAAGACTCGCCTATCACCCTTTCCGCTCCGGCTCGTCGGGATGGTCGTCAGGGGTATCAACACAGATGGGATCATGAATAGGGGCAGCCGGCCGGCGAGATCGGTCATGACGCGTTCGGCCAGCTGCCGGAACTGAGGAGATGCATCAGCGAATACTTGGCCTTCGCTGCCGACATTCCCCGGGGACAAAACGAAGCCGGCTAGAACAGGCGATGAATCGTCGGCAGGATGAACGACGGTAGCGAGAGCATGGCATCCCTCGGGGAGCATCTCGAGCAGGCCGCGCTCCACCTCGGCCAACTCCAGCCGTTGTCCGTGGATTTTGACTTGCGAGTCTCGACGCCCAATATACCGCAACATGCCGTCTCCTACATATTGCACGAGGTCACCCGTGCAGTACAGCTTGTCGTGAGTTCCCTCGAGAACAGGAAACCGACAACGCCAGCCGGGTGCCGAGATGAACCGGGACTCGGTCTGGTCCTTGTCTCCAACGTATCCTCTTCCGACAATGGGTCCCTGGATCAGGAGCTCGCCGACACCGCCTATCGGTAAGAGCTTCTCCCGGTCAGACGGATTGACTACCCAGCAGAGCGACCCAACGCCACGGCCTATGACGTTTGGACCGAGATTGTCGTGCCCGAACAAGTGAAAGGTGGAATAGAAGCAACATTCAGCAGGGCCGTATCCGTTGAATACCTGCAGACGACCAGCCCACGCTGCAACATCAGATTCGATTAGCCGCTCACCCGCGAGCAACAACTTTTTCAAAGTGCCAACTTCAGCCGGCTGGAGGAGACGAGAGACGGTGGGAGTCAACACGGCAAGGTTGACGCCCATCTGCCGTATGGCCTCATCCAGCTTGGACTTGCGAGCCGTCTCAGACGGGATACAGACGCAAGCCCCCGCCATCAGCGGCGTCAGATGCTCCTGTACACTGAGGTCGAAGGCGTACGACGCAAACTGCAGAGCTCTTGTCCCGGGGCCGTAACCGACTCTGGCGATGGTGGCCGACTGTCCGGAGCAGACGGAGGTGTGGTTGAAGACGATGCCCTTTGGGATACCTGTCGATCCCGAGGTGAAGACGGCCAAGGCGGCATTTTCCGGCGTGACGGAGACGGAGAGCTCCAGTCGTGTCGGGAGGGCTTCCGAAGAGAGTCTGTTCATGAGCTCATCGTCGACCTGCAGTACGGGTAGGTTGAAAGCCGATGCCTCGTCAAACCGCTCATCCGAGCAGAGGAGCAACTCAACCTGCAGCTTCTCACACATGATGGCAATGCGAGATGCCGGAAACGACGTATCCAACAGGGTGAAAGCACCGCCGGCCCGCAGGACAGATAAGATGCCGATGACGGTCCACTTCGACTTGTCGGTATAGATGCCGACGAACTTTTCCGCCCCGATCCCCCGAGAGATAAGGTGCCGTGACAGCGTCGCCGTCAGATTGTCAAGGTCACGGTAGCTAAAGTCGCCGTCCCAGGCACAGACGGCAGCCGAGTCCGGATAGGCGCTGCAGTTGTCGAGCACCACGTGGTGGATGCAGCGGCTTATCGTCTCCGGTCGCCTCCTGTTCCAGGCCTTGAGCGTTTCGACGGTGTGACGGGTGCACGTGTCGATGGCGCTGAGACGGACGGGCCCCTGAAGCATCTGGGCCACGATATGCGCTATTACTGACCCGACTTCATCGGCTTGGATCTCGCTGAGCATGGCAGGTTTGTAACGCAGGCAGACGGACCAATCCTCGCCTGTTCCGCGAGCATGGAGGCTCACGTCGAAGCGAGGCTCGGGCTCCCCTCGACATTGACGTCTTCCGATGTCGAGAGACTCCCATTCTACGGCCGTATTTACTCGATCCGCCAAGCCATGGCTGGAAGAGTCGACCTTTTCTGTGCTGATGGATTCCACGATTTGCAGAAGCTCGACATCCTCCGACAAGTCCAAGCACGTGTGAAGCCAGCAACTGCCATGACGCGACATGAAGGACGGGCTGTCGGTGCCGGTATAAGACTGGAGCACCAGGGCCCATGTTGCTTGCAGCAGCTTGAAGCGATGCTGCTCACTGAAGGCGAGGAGGGCGTCGACAGGAAGCGGGAGAGCAAGGCAGCGGCTCGAATTCAGATCATCATCTCGTCCATTCAGGGTGGGAAACAAGCACGGAGCCATTTCCAGCGATGGCCTGCTCTCGTCGCCCTCCTTACTCGCGTTGGACGCCATGACTTGGTGGGATTCGCGGTCTGGGGAGGAGTCAATGTCGGTTTCCGATGGCGAGGGGATTTGCTCGTCTTCCCCGGGACATATGTACGCATCACGGAGCTTCCTCTCTGCACGGACGGTTGGGACCTACCTCGTATCCGCGCCTTTTGCTCGAAGCCATGTAGGACTGCGCCATTGTATCCGTACTAACAAGAGAGGGGGAGGGTCTTTGCCAACGGGTTCGCGTCTGCGTCTTGCATCGTACTACAGCTCACGAACCGCTCGAGCCCTCACTAGTTCTGGTCCGGGATTGGCAACCGTTCCGACTCTCGCCCTCGGGACTATAAAGCACCTGACGGGCAAGGAGATTTCCGCCGAGGTAGCATTACGATCGGCCCTGTTTCCCCTAAAGAAGTTAAATGCTGATGGCCATCGGCACTTGACAACGGGAACCATTGGACGAAGCTGAGCTGCAGACCGGCAGGATCCTAGAACGGGTTGCCGCTACCGAAGCTGAAAAAAGGCCGCCATCAGAGTAGGCTAGGTTGGTCTTCGTACCCTTTGTTGTTTGTCCCTGCATGCATGTGCTGGGGGATCTTGAAGGATACGAAGAAAAAGCCTCGAGCAGGGGCAACTCTTAATGCCGGTATGTTGTCGACTGATGAGCCGTTGTCCTTAGCCTGCAGCCATCTAAACCCAAGCGGGAATCCTGAACCCCGGTTGAGAGAGTTGTCGTTTCTGACGACGGGCAGGTTAGGTATGTTGGCTCTATTTCATTCTCGTAACGTCAATCAATGTCTTGGGTTTTCTCAACAAGGTTCGCGCTCCTTTTTTGTTTTTCTTCCGCCGCCAACATGTGTGTATGTATGTCATCGGTAAGCTCTCTCCACCTGCAACGATGCGTGGTTTTTGTCGTTGCTTTTCGCCAGCAGTTTCAAAAGTATCCGAGTGGTTACCGCTGAAAGGCTCAGCAACCCCCTCACGAGCTAGCTCCGTAATGGCTGCGACGAGGGCGGCCGAGGTTGGTTGCTGTGGCTGGGGATGGAGGATCCTTATTTACCGGTTCTTCATCTCGACGTCTGGGGCTTCAATTGGCTTACATTGTCGTCACATCTTGTAGGAATTGGCATCGTTGACGACGTGCGAGGAGAAGACACGGCTGATGAGCCGCCACGACTCTTCCGGAAACTTGCAGCCTCCAACCCGCAACGTCATCCACCGATCGACATCAACTCCATTCCCTCAATACCACCGTAACGCCGCTCCTGCAAGCCGCATGCCCCGAAACTGCACGCCCGCACCACACTCCAAGCCGAGGCTCCGCGCCTGTTCGTGTCCTCCCCCCCTCGCTGTGGGCTCGGTCCGTGCAATGGGGAACCTCGGCCGTTGCCGTCGTCAAGGCTGAAGCTTGAGTCTCCTCATTGGAAACTCACCCCTTCCATCCTCGTACACGGTGGGAAGGGGCAAGGCAACCGGGAGACGGGATCCGGCCGAGCCGGGGTGTGACCCGCTTTTCCGGCCGGACACATTCCGGGGATAGACCAGCCGGTTCTTTGTCTTGCTCTTAGCCTGTTGTGAAGAGACGCGGGGACAGTCAACTAGAAGCATGTCGTTGAGCTGCCATTGGCTGTGATGTGCGGTGGCCTGCACCACGCATCTGCGGGATTAGAACCGGCAGCTTACGAACAATGTCACTCATCCCTCTCCGGCCGTGAGGTTGAAGATCGCTATGTACGCTCTCGCGGCTTCGGGTGTGCCGGTCTGGCCTCCAGGGCATGTCACTGCTGTCCTACAGTCTTGAGGCATCTCCCCTCTTTGCAAGGTTGAGTCGATTCATGCTGTGGCTCAGGGTCCTTCGGTCTTTTCTCTGGAGATGAGTGCTTCCAAAAGCAGAGATTATCTCTCTGCGGCCTCCTTCACCCACGGCCCATCGCAGTCTCCTATCACGGCCCATAATTTAAGCAATGAAATCACTTAACGCGTGTTGCGACGCGTCATGGACAAGGCCGCCTACGAATCCGATATTGACCGTGCAAGCAACTCACCAGGAAGAGCAGTAGCAACCATGCGAGAATTAGCAGAATCCAGCTGCTGGCCTCATCCCCGTCCCCAACACGGAAGCCAAAACGACTCCCAAGAACCCCTTTTCGCCTCCACCAACAACCGCACCTCGAATCTCTCCAAAACACCTCGAGAAACAACAAGCCCCCTTCCCCCCACAGGCAAATCTCTAGAAACGCCAGCTCATCAGCGCAATCCCGACAATGCACAAGCCGGCCGAAAAGGGGGTCACAGCCCTGACTCACGATGGAGATGAGCCCGTCCCCCTCCACCTTCAATGCCTTGACGGACACTCATTAGCCCTACCCGCACTCACAATCGGACCCCCAGGGACGTTGGATCCCGGGCCCGTCTTTCGGGATGGCTTGGCTCTGCAACGTCGGCGCCATGCCTACCGGGCGAGTGACTGGATGCCAGACGGCCGTTGGCGTGAGGAGCGCAGGGATGGGGCCTGTGTTGGCTTGTCGAGAGGAAGAGTGGTGAGCGGGCATTGAGGTCTCTAGCCTCGTTCGAGTTAGCCAGGTGGAAATGGGACGAGGCGGCTGATTGATGTCGATGATGCGACGTGGAAAGGTCAAGACCATGCGAGGGAACATGTTTCAAAGCCAATGACTTGTTTAAACTGGCGAGTCATCGCCTCTCTACCGCATCTTGAAGCCCATCATGCAAAGGCAAGGCGTTGCCAACTCTTCCTCTTTCCTTTCTGTCTTGTTGACCATCTCGCGACGTCGGCCAGCATGTCCAAGCTCATCGTCTCTATCTCCGTCATCATCATAGCCGTCTTTGCCTTTATCAGCGCGGTTTTGACGGCTGTGACCTTGTCGGCGGGCATCAAGCCGAACTACGCTGAGGGACTTGCCATACTCAAAGTCAGTCCTCCGAGTCCTTCGCTTCACGATGGGTTACTGATGGATCAACGCGCAGGTTGACTTGTCGCAGTTGAACACGGGACGGGGTCTCCTCCCTCCTGGCGGCGGAAATGCGGTGGACAACATCGGGAAGAGCGTGGGCGAGATTGGGAAAACCGTTTCCAGTCTCTTGGGCGGCCTGACGGGGGAAGCCTCGGGGGAAGCCTCGGGTGAAGCCTCGGGTGAAGCCTCGGGGGAAGAGAGCGGCGAGACTCTGCAACGGAGATCAGGTCTTGTCTCGGGAGACAATGACAGCCATTTGCGATACAGACGCCACTTCAGACACGGGGGAAAGAATGGAGGTTCGAGGGGAGGAAGACCCCAAGATCAGAATACTTCTCGAGACGAGGACCGGAACCCCCAAGACACCAGAGACACCAAAGACACCAGAGACACCAGAGACTCCGGAGACTCCAGAGACTCCCAAGACACCAGAGACTCCAAAGACTCCAAAGGCTCCAAAGACTCCAGAGACAAGGCAACCGCTGCCAAAGACGGCGCACGATCTGGCCGCGGCCGCTTACCACAATATGTCTCCCTCCACGTGCAAACCATCTGCAGCGGCGACTTTGGCGGCAACATCGGAGCCAACTCCCAAGTCCGCATCAAGTCGTGCACGAAACCAGGCCGTAAGTCCCCCCTTTTCATCCCGTCTGCTCAACTCACCTCCTGACAACCTCCCCCCCTTTTGTCCAGGCACTGTCAAGGACATGGGCGAGCTTGTCGGCTTCAAAACTCCCTTCGAGGGCCTCACCTCGCGCCTCCTACCTACCTTTATCACGGAGACGATGCAGCTATTAGTCGACGCCATCAACTCGATCCAGAAGCTGCTGACGGCCGTCTTCGCCATCGCTACCGTCTTCAGCTTCCTTTCGCTGCTGCTCATTGTCGCCAGCTTCTTCCTGCCGCGCAACAAGGCCATCATCTTCGCCAATTTCGTCATCGCCGCCTTGGCCGCTGGCTTCGTGTCCGGGAGCTTCATCGGCGCCGACGTCATCAGCAAGTCCGTGGCTTCCAGGACGAACCGCATCTTTAGGGACTTCAACGTGCACGCCGAACTGGGATCCATGTTTCTGGGCGTCAGCATTGCCGCTACCGTCTTTTCCTGTCTCGTCTTCCTTTACTGGCTTGTGAGGGTCATTCTCCTGCTCCGGGAAAAGATCCTCGCCACGATTCCTAGCCTTTCCAAGGTTCAGGGCTTGATGAAGAGAAAGAAGGCTACGGACGAAGAGGCAGGGACGGCAGAGGGGAAGGCGGCCAAGAAGGCAGAAGAAAAGGCTAAGAAGGCGGAAGAGAAGGCAAAAAAGGAAGAAGAGAAGGCGAAGAAAGAGGCCGAAAAGGCAGCAAAGAAAGAAGCAAAGAATGAGGATGGCAAGAAGAAATCCAAGCTAGGTGGATTTTTCTAATTCTCGTCCTCTTCTTTGCTCTTCTGACCAAGTGCTTGGCTTGGGAGCGTCTTTGGAAGACCGGGCTTTACCAAGGAGGGTGGATAATTCTGGTTGCTGCGAGGTGCTCGATGATGGGCCACATAGTGTAACGGGACTCTCAGCCCCGAACTAATTATATCCGTTGATGTTTGAGTGATGAGGCGATTCATGATGCTGATAAATCAGACCATTCAAGCCCTTCCAGCTTCAGATAAAACCTCGCATAAAATCGAGCTGACTCGCCAACTCCAACTATATGTACAAACCTGAGATTCAGTCGTAATGCCCATATCTAGCGGATCGTGTGTGAGCCCTCGGCCGGCTCCAGGACTTTCCATTCACACCTCAATTCCTTATCCTCGTTGTATTCCCGCAGGGTATCAATGATGCGGCTCGCAATCTCCTCGAAATGGTCCGTCGCCAATGCCAAGATGGTGGGGCCGGCTCCCGAGAGGCACACGCCCAGGAATCCCGGCTGGCTCTTGGGCGTCATAGAGTTGACGACTTGTGAAAGACCTGGGATGAGCTTCTGGCGGTACGGCTGATGGATCTTGTCCTGCATGGCCAGGTGGATGAGTTCCGGGTCAGGGGGGGATTGGCCGAGAGCCACAGGCAGCAGAGCGATGCGCTGCAGGTTGAATGTCTGACGACAGACTGTCAGCAACGGAGGCTCACGGAAGACGAGAATATCCCGCTTACCACGTCCTGCCGGGGGTATTCCGCAGGAAGCACCGCGCGAGCATCGTGTGTAGGGACGACGAACTCGGGGATGATGGCAACGGCCTTGATCTCCTTGGCCCAGGGGAACTTGATGTGATGGCCGATGCCGTATGGAGGAGAAGGGGGCTTCTCGCCCGTGTCGACGCCACCGGCGGGCGACGGCAAGACCTCGCTCAGCGGTATCTCGGTACGAGCCACGTCTTCGGGCCGCAGAGGCATGAGATATGTGCCGACGAAGCCGCCAAAGAGGGCAGCGCCGACGTTGTCTGGATGTCTTTCTGCAGGGCAGCCTTCAGCGAGGGGGGGCGATATAGGACAGTCAAGGATTGGGCGCACCTATCATCAGACAATAGTCAAAGAGCCGGGCAGGAGTCAGGTGTTGTAAGCAGCCGACCTCCTTTCCCAGCAAGACGCCCGCAACGACGGCAGCACCAGAGCTTCCCAGGCCGCGGCCGAGGGGAATCGGGTTCTTGATGTGCACATGCGTCTCAATCGGAAAGGAGCGTTGGTCGTGGCATCGCAGGACATATAAGGCGACCCTTGTGATGAGATTGACCTGCGGATCGAGGCTAATATCGCCAGAGTCCTGGCCCTGGCCCTCGTACGAGACGCGGCAGTTGAGCGGATGGGTCGAGCTGCTCTTGGAGCGGTCGATGGTGACGTGCAGCTCGAGGTAGACGTTGAGAGCGAGGCCGATGACGTCGAAGCCAGGGCCGATATTGGCGCTGGAGCAGGGCGTCTTGATGACGAAGGACTCCATGTTGGTGTTTTGGTGGGAAGAGAAAAGGGCCCTGTCGACGATGGGGACTGGCTGAGACGCGGTGGATCGGCCGATTGTATGTATGTATGTGTAGATTCGTACAGCCTCAGCCCCAGCCAAGGCTATCGCCGTGGGTCGCAGTCGAGCCACAGCATTGGCATTCCTTGGGGCTTTGATGTTGGGGATCAAGTTGGTTTGATGAGGTCGGCAGACTTTGTCACATCGTGATGACTAAGGCT
This sequence comes from Ophiocordyceps camponoti-rufipedis, assembly GCA_002591395.1. Lineage (NCBI taxonomy): Eukaryota > Fungi > Ascomycota > Sordariomycetes > Hypocreales > Ophiocordycipitaceae > Ophiocordyceps > Ophiocordyceps camponoti-rufipedis. Next base: position 8,827 of record NJES01000183.1, on the reverse strand, counting down.
GCTTGCTCTCAACTCACAGCAACTGCTCAACTCACAGCACAACCATCACAGCTATTGTCGGGATATAAGCCTGTCCCTCTGTGACCTCCTACTGGAGTCTCGCTTTTAGCCACAGTGGTGTAGGGGTCTGACAGCTATGTATATTCAGGTGTCGTCTCCCTCTATCTACGCTACTTGGGTATGCGTGAGTCGACCCTATCAGCCAACAGTCTATTCACTCCACAGCTCTATCCAACCCGTCCATCTCCCTCACTCCTCCTGGTCCCGCCCTTCAGTGGCCAAAGCGGAGGAAGTAGCGATATCTGTCGCCATTGTAGTACGAGGCGAAGACAATATCCGCGATGCACACGACTTTCTCAAACAGGATGTCCTCCATGGCGACAACCTCGTCGTACCACGAGCTGGAGGTTTCGTCGCGCGGCTTCTCCACGAAGCGGTCACCCGGACCCAATTCAAGGCAAGGCCTCACCGGCTTGACGAGGATGGGCGTCCGCAGCCATTCGTCGAAATCTTGATAGTTGTCAGCGCGTCGCTCATCATCGAGAACCTGCTTCAGCTCTACTCACCGGGTCCATTGTCAAGGATCAAGACGCAGGCCATGGTCATGATGATCTCCTCGTATTGTTCGCGCTCTCTCCAAGGACAGACACCGTCGATGCTCACCCCGTTGCGGTCTGGCTCGGCAATCGGCTTGAGGCCCAGCGGAGCAACCACCACCCCCTTGATCACGTCCAGGTGGATGAGTCTGACGATGAAGGTGAAAAACTGGCGGAAGAATCGGATTTCCCCGCGATAGGCGAAGATGCCCTTTTCGGCATCGCAGCACATGTAGTCCTTGAGGCTGCGGAAGAAGGAAGTATCCGACTTGTGCTCAATCAAGACGAATTCGGCGTCAGGGTCCGTGGAGAACATGACGTTGACGGTGGTGGCGGGGATAGAGAAGAGACGGCGCTCATCATCAGGTTCCTGAAGAGAAGCGAACCGTGTTAGTCGTTGTGAGGAAGGGGCTGGATCATGTCGAGTGAAGGTGACTTACATCAGGCTCCTCGTCATTCTGGTAGCGATCCCATCTCTCCTGAACCATCTCTTCGTCGTAGTCGAGGATTCCAATGATCTGGTTGATGTCCGTGATGGGTCCCGGGATGTAGACCGCGGAGTGAGGGTCGGACGCCATGGTGAGGCAGCGTCCCGTGAACAAAGGATTGTCTGATGGGTAGCTTGTCTAAGGGAGGCTGTTGCGGTAGAGATGTTGACCGGACGAAAGCTCAGAAGAAGGTTCTCTACAGATACATTTATACAGAAAGATGCAAACGCTCACGATGCTGTGAACTGCCATGGTGGGACGTCTTGTCTATATTCACACCTGTCTGTGAGTATCTCCGGGCAGTGAAAAAGCCGTTGGCTACACTAAAGACAAGGGCATTGTGGAAAACCGCAAAGATCACAGGGATTTCGTTTGCAAGATGCAAAGGAGCATGCGCCTATAATGCCCTTGTAAGTCGAGCCCTATGAATTTCGAAAGATCTCTTGACGACGAAGTACATGAAATCTTGGGAGTCCAGTGTGTCACGTGTGACTGGCTATGCGGCAATGTTGGTTGCGCTCATCTTTGTGTAGTTCTACGAGTGTTTGTACTGAAGCTTGAGTCTTTGTAGAGCTGCAGATATCATGCGTTGTCTTCAATGTCTATCTGCTCTAATCCTATTCAGGCTGATTCAACTTCACACCCGTAGAAGCGGTTTGCCACCGACTATCCATTCCATTCATCTCCACACGCCGGAAGAGGTTGATAGAAGCCGGTTCGACGATTACGTGAAGCCCATGGCCATGAAGCCGAGCAGGCCGCCTCGTTCGTGTCAAAGAGCTGTGGCTACATGCATTGCAGAGGCTGACCACTTGGACGTGCATTTTCACTAACCAGATGGCTAGATGTGGCTGCATCTACGGGCGGCGCACGGGCAGCCAGACCCCGGGTGTGACGTGTGGATCCGGACGGTTTGAGCCGGAGCGGGCCGCATTTGCGTCTCGAACCGCAAGTCTCGTACGAGAAGACGTCGTTTGGCGGCGGTTCGAGCCGGTCTTTGGAACGGGTTTCAGGGAGCTACAGATGCATGCCTGCGTACGAACATACGTACGAATACATGCATGACAAGGCAGAGAGGGAGGCAATGGAGCGGAACGATGCCGTTGTAGGGTAGCAGCTAGCAGGCAATCTGATGGCCAGGTATTAGAGCTGGCTAGCTGTAAGATGAAGAAAGACCTACTTTCATCCCCTCCTCTTCAGCCGAGGTTATCAACCAGTTGTCTCGAGATGGATGTCAGACCAAGCTTTCAAGCTTACCTCAGCCCAATCCCAGACCAACAGACAGACAGACAGAAGAGAGAGAGAGACCAGAGCGGCACATGCAGGCGCAGATAAGCAAGACATGGCCGCAACCTCGTATTACATGGAATGTCCTGCCAAAAGGAAGTCTGCCAGCCAGTAGAGGCTGGAGACCTGCTAACTCCCAGATCTCCAACCTGGCTGCGTGGATGAGTCGAGACCGGCGCGAGAAACAGGCACCGAGCTATTCGTACAGTGGGCTGCTTTGGCGCCGCGGTATCGTGCTAACGGGCTGGATGCCACGACGGGCGGGAGGATTGATAGGGGCTACCGACGGCTCGTGACTTGGACTCTGTGCGAATAGACTGTGGCTGCTTGTTCCTTTTCTCCCCTCCTCCAGCTTTTCTTCTTCTTCCTCTTCTTGTCTCCTCCTGCTGCTCCTGCTCCTCCTCCTCACCTCGTCGCCATCTTCGTCTTCTGTTGCCACGTCATCTCCTCTTCGCCTCGTCTGTCTCTCTTCAGCTCGCCTCCTCTCCCTCCCTCTGCTCGTCCGGCTTTCATCGGACTCATCAAGCATCGCCCGCTCACGACGATGCTTGCGCGCCCTTTGGCCGTCATGTCGCCAACCCCCCAGTGAGAGGAGGACAATGCGGATCGGCATCCGGGAGCAGCTCACAGCGATAGTAATCTTGGCCGTCTTCGTCGCCCTCGCCACAATCTCCATCCCGACATGGGTCTACGTTCACAACTTCGTCGTCGGCGTCGAGTCGGATGGCCTCGCCTTGACGGCCTCGCTCAAGGCCTCGACCATCATCTCCGAGATCAACATGATCCAGACCATCTGTCAGACCATCGCTTCTCGCGTTCTCATTCAGGAAGCCTTGGTCGACTTTTACAATAATAACGCCTCCGAGTCGGACATATTTGCCTTCGCTCGCTCCGACCTGGCCAGCGCCATGAGCAGTACCCACAGCACCGGCTTGCTCCAGGCTCGTCTCTACTCGAGAAATTCGACCGGTGATTCTCGCGGTCTGCTCAACGTCACCGGCGACGGCATTGGAGACCAGGTCATTGTTCTCCCCGGCAGCTTCCCGGATGGCGAGCCCGTCTTTCTCGGCGATTCCGAGCAGGGCTTCCCTTCCAGTCTCTACCCGAACCTGACGTACGAGGGCCTAGGCTTCCCGAACCCCTTTGTGCCATCCACTCAGGCCTTTGTCGCCAACGCCTTCCCGGACGTGAGGCTCAACGATCACGGCGGTCTTCTCCTGGGTCCTTTGGTGGTCAACGAGTCGTTTGCCCTCATCTCCCTCACCATCCCCATCAGCTCGCTCAACATTACCGGCTTCATCCTCGGCTACATGACCATTGTGGCGTCGTCGACGTCCTTTGTCAACGTCGAGTCCTCTCGCGAAGGCCTCAGTGAAACCGGTATCGTCCTCCTCATCGGCCCCAGCAATCCCTCGAACCGGTTTGCCACCACTCTTTCCCCGAGCAACGCAACCTATTCTCCTCCGCGGGACGACTTTATACGCTCCCTGGTTCATCTCGTCCTGCCCCCGCCATATCTCGAAAAACGGCCGGCTCGGCGTGATAACTTTGGCCCTTCCTTTCCGCTCACTCAGTATCCCGCTCTCATAGACCTCTACTACAACAAGAACCCCAAGCCCAATAACGCCACGGCCTTTATATCCACCAAGAATGAGCAGGGCACCCCGGTGGCCGTCGGCGTTGCTCGTCCGCAGTCGACGCTCGTTGACTGGGCTGTCGTAGTAGAAAAGACTCGAGACGAGGCGTATCTGCCGATTCGTACCCTCAGAGCCATTCTGTTGGGCTGCGTCTTTGGCACCGCTATTCTCATCGTCTTCCTAATCGTCCCCTGCGCCCACATCAGCGTCCGGCCTATACATCGGCTCAAGACTGCGACGGAGAGGTCGACCAATCCGCCTGGCTACGACGAGTTGGACGATGGTAATCTCTACGACGAGAGCCCGAGCTCGGGTGGCGCCGTCAGTCAGAGGTCCGTCAAGGGCTTTCTCGGTAGCATTCGGCGGAGGATGACGGCCAAGAGGAAGTCGGTGGAGGTCGAGGCAGCCGAACCTCATCACGTCTTCAAGATTCCGGGCAAGGTTCCGGCTCGGAAGTACTACATCAAGGACGAGCTCACGGAGCTGACGCAGACGTTCAACGACATGTCGGACGAGCTGCTGAAGCAGTATACAGTGCTGGACGACAAGGTGGCCGAGAGGACTCGCGAATTGGAGATCAGCAAGAAGGCGGCCGAGGCTGCTAATGAGAGTAAGACGCTGTTTATTGCGAACCTCTCTCACGAGCTCAAGACGCCGCTCAACGGCATCATGGGCATGGCGGCCATCTGCATGGAGGAGGACGATATTAAGCGCATCAAGCAGTCGCTCAAGACGTTGTACAAGTCTGGTATGCGGCCAACACCCTTTTCTGGTCTTTTCAATTGCTGACGATCCTGAGCAGGCGATCTTCTCTTACATCTCCTCGAAGATCTCTTGAGCTTCTCCAAGAACCAGATTGGCCAGAGCCTGAGCCTCGAAGAAAAGATGTTTCGACTGGGAGACATCAGGACACAGGTGCTCTCCATCTTCGACAAGCAGGTCAGGGAGAACCGCATCTCCTTCACCATCGCTTTCCAGTCGTGCGAACCGAGCGACTCTAGCTCGTCGAGCCCGGATCACCAGGTTTACGAGAAGAAGCTGGCCAATGGCGGGCTCCCACACATGGGACGCGTCAAGGATATGTGTCTCTGGGGAGACGTGCAGAGGCTACTGCAGGTCATCATCAACCTGGTCAGCAACAGCCTCAAGTTTACGCCTCCGGACGGCACGGTCGAGCTGAGGATCCGCTGCGTGGGCGAGCTCGACCGGTACCGGGACAGCACGGCCTCGTCTCCGATCCGGGACGGCTCCTTGAGGGCTCCTCAGAGCCGGCAGAGGACGTCGGCGTCGACGACGCGATCCGTCAGCCCCTGGGCGGCGCAGAGGACGCTCATGGCCGAAAAGGGCACGGCTCTCCAGATCAACCCAGCCGAACCAAAGGCACTGCCTTACGTCCAGGTGGGTGATCGACTGCCAACGCCGCCGCCAGTCAACGCAAAGATGTACCTGTTCGAGTTCGAGGTCGAGGACACGGGCCGCGGCATCCCGGAGCATATGCTGGGCAAGATCTTCGAGCCCTTTGTCCAGGGCGACCTGGGCCTCAGCAAGAAGTTTGGCGGGACCGGGCTCGGGCTGGCCATCTGCGCCCAGCTGGCTGGACTCATGGGCGGCTCGATCCGGGTCAAGAGCAGGCTTACGGTCGGCTCGACCTTTACCATCCAGATCCCGCTCAAGTACGTGACGGACCGGCCGTCGAGCACGGCGTCGAGCAGCGTCAGGGGCTCCATCACGGGAGACGAGATGAATCGCAACTCGCTCGAGCTGCCAAAGTCCAACAAGAAGTCGAGCGTGCTAGAGGACGAGCAGCCGCGGCTGGTGGGCCTCAGCGCCCCCTTTTTCGCCGCCAACCCCAACTCGCTGCCTCCGCCGACTAAGGATCAGACGGCAGCCATGATGGAAAAGAACAAGGACGCCGTTCACGGCCAGCTTCGTGTGTTGGTGGCTGACGACAACTCGACCAACGTCGAGGTGGTTAGCAGGATGCTCAAGCTCGAAGATGTCTACGACGTGACGATCGCCAAGGACGGGCAGGAGGCCTACGACCTGGTCAAGGCCAACATGGAACGCGAGCAACACTTTGACGTCATCTTCATGGACATCCAGATGCCCAACCTCGACGGGCTGCAGTCGACGCGGCTGATCCGGCAGATGGGCTACGCGGCGCCCATTGTGGCGCTGACGGCGTTTTCGGAGGAGAGCAACGTGCGCGAGTGTCGCGAGTCGGGCATGAATGACTTTATCGCCAAGCCCATCAGGAGGCCGGCGCTTAAGAAGGTGTTGGCCGCCATTATCGAGGAGGCCGAGACGGGCAAGGGGAGGTAATGTGTGTGTGAGTCTGGGATGCCTATGTGTACAGGTTTGGATGGGTCATGACGATACCTATATGTTTACCGAGTTGAGTCGTTGACGCGTTTACCATTGAATTCAACACGATGCTAAGCTGATGGATGATTTGTCGTACGGGATTATGGCCGTGATGCCCAGCCAAGGAGTTTTTTTAATATTTACTGATGCCTTTTGCGGTCTTGTTGTCTTTATTTCTTATGCTGTTGTTCATCGTCGTTGCCACGTATGTAAATCATTTGCATCTTGTTTCCCGTTTCTACTCATCAAAGTCCCGGCTCTACGCTGACACTCACTTGGGCTCAGGCCACGCCATTTGTCTGCAGGGCGGCAACGGAGACCTCGGGAGCGGCACGGCCGGCCTTGTCAACAGTGGCAACGACGGCATGATTGATTTCGGGCCCCTGGACGGTGGTGTATCCGGTATCGCTGGCGTCGACAAAGGCATCGATGCCCTCGCCTCGTCGAGGAAAGTCGGCGACGATGCGTTTGTGCTCTTCGAGGGCGGCACGCATCTCTTGGTGCGAGACGTCGTTGAGGAAGAGGCAGCGGCCGAGGGGCGAGACTGGGACGGGAGCTCGGAGGAGGCCATCGCGCGTCTTGAGGATGGCGGCCGTGGCTCGCTCGAGGATGGTGGCGTCGAAGTCGGCGTGATCCATGGCCAGGCCTGAGCGAGAGAAGAGACGGAGGAGACGCTGATGGTCTGGGCCCGTGAGGAGGCCTCGGCTGTGAGCTAGGGTTGCTGAGTAGGCCATGTCGATGGAGATGGCGTGGCCGTGGCGAAGGGGAGGGTCTGGGACCAGTTCGAAGATGGGGGACCAGCTGAGCTGAGTGTTGAGTCGTCACCCCTTTTTGTTTGGAGCGAGGGGGGGGGGGGTGAGGAGAAGGGGGGGAAGAGAAGAGGCAATGGGAGAAAACGGTCAAAGACGACTCACGTGTGGCCGTAGGCGATGACGCGGTCGAGCATCAGCTCGTGGAGGTTGGGCGTCTCAAGCCTCAACATCTCATAGATACCAGCGCGACAGATACGATCAGCCGCCCGTCTAAGCTCAGGACACGAGCCATCGGCACGGGCAAAGGCGGTATCGATGAGGAGCTCGCAGTGGCGATCAAGAAGATCAAAGGTATCGGCATCGGCACAGGACGAGATCTTGATGAGCTCTGCGAAGCCGTTTCGGATCTGGGCTTTGGGCAGGGTGCGTAGGAAGGTGAAGTCGAGAAAGGTGTGAAGAGGGGCGTGGTAGGCGCCTAGTCGGTTCTTGCAGCGGCCGTAGTTGACGGCTACTTTGATGGAGACGGCGGCGTCGATGAGGCCGATTACTGTGGTTGGGATGCGGATGTAGTTTGTGTTGCGGCGGTAGGCGGCGCAGGCGAAGCTGGGAGGGTTAGGATGAGGATTAGGGGGGGGTTGTGTAGTTGGGAGGAGGGAGATGAGGCTATCGTGGGGTGGGTATACGTAGTAAAGGGGTAGATGTGTTGGGTTACGGAGAGATGTCGAGTTGGAAAGGGAGGGTTGTAAGTGGTGAGGTTGAGAGAATTGCAGGATGGGGAGGGATGAGTTGTGAAGAGGGGGTGTAAGGGTGAAAGGGGTTGGTGTATTGATCGGAACAAGACGGAAGCCATGTGGCGAGATGGGGGAGGGATTTAGTCGTAAACAAGGTAGAGAACAAGGGGAGATGTAAGGGGCAGGTGTACCGTTGGAAAGAGAATGGAAGCCATGTAACGGGATGGGAAGAGGGATTTAGTTAACAAGGTAGGAAACAAAGGTGAGTGTCTCAAGCAGGTACATCGTTGGGCAGGAATAGAATCAAGGGTCGAGTTGGGAAAAGACAGAAGACGAGGGGGTTCATATACCGTATGGAAGAAATCGAGAGCCATGGTGAGGCACGTCGGATAACATCAAGGAAACAAAAGTAAAAGGCCTCACCCTGCCACATCAGTCACCAGGCCGCCGCCAACAACAAGAACAGGCTCCTTGCGGATGACGCCAAAGGCATCCATCGAGTCGACGATGCTCAGCAGCGTCTCGATGCTCTTTGCCTTTTCACCAATGGCCGTCTTGTGGACGACGAGGGCAATGGAATGGGTGTCAAAGTAGCGCCTCATCTGGTCCCCGTACAGCGTGTGCATGTTGAGGTCCATGACGGCCAGGCACCGGCCCCAGGCGCGGTAGCAGTCGGCCAGCTGCGTGTTGGCAGGATGGAAGACGCCATCGAGGAAGTGAAAGTCGTACTCGATGCGTTCGTAGCCGCGGACGGAGAAGCCGGTGGCGGTGCTGTCGACGGTGGCCTTGAGGTCCGACATGTTTTATGTGCTGAGCTTTGGGGGGGAGTTTACAAAGGTTACAAAGGGATCCGGGTGAGAGACGGTTTATATACTGCTGGACGGTTCGTTGGGAACGGGGAGGAATCGGTGAGGACCTCAATCGGACGGGAAGGGGAGTGATGAAAGGGGTGAAAGGGGGGGGGGGGGGGGG
>NJES01000182.1:0-29849 GCA_002591395.1 Ophiocordyceps camponoti-rufipedis | reverse complement strand
TCTCCTCATTGTTTTTTCGTTTGCTTTTGTTTTGTTCTGGTGCTTTGCTATTTGTTTTTTTGTTTTGTTTCTACTGTTTTTCTATTTTTCGGCTTTGTTTTTTGTTTCTGTTTCTTTCTTTCTTCTCCCCCCCCCCCCCCCCCCCCTGATTTGCGCCCTGCTGATTTGTTCTCCTCGGTGGTTTGTCCTACCTTATCGACTCCGCTTGGGTTTCTTGGGGTTGTTTGAGGGTGTCGTGAGGGTTGGGTGGCTTCTGTGGGACGGGTAGGTTTTTCTGCTCTGGAGGTTGGCTGATGATGGAGATGCTGACTTTTGGATGCTTGGGTAGCTGCAACATGATTTAGGTCATGGATGTGTGGCTTGTCTGTTAGGACGCATCTGTATACCTGGTCGTTAACCGCTCGTCCTCAGAGTCGAAACAGCCATTCTTCCGTCGACGAGTGCGGACAAGAACGAGCTTCTTTGCTAATAGCCTGATTCTTGTCATACTTGAACATCTTCAACGATGCCGCAGATGCGAGAGGTCAAGACGTGCGATCGCTGCCGCCACTTCAAGCGCAGATGCGATCTCCTCAAGCCATCATGCACGAGGTGCGTCCAGGCCGGCATCCGCTGCAGCTTCGAGTCTTCGTCGTCATCTCTGCTTCCGTCTGTCGTCACCCATCACGAAGTCGGTGGTTCGGACTCGGCCTTCTCCGTCGGCGCGTCGTTTGCGCCCGCGGTGGTTGTGTCCGGATCACCGCCTTCGCCGGGGAGGGAGCAGCAGCAGCTTGATCTTTCGGGGTGTGGTGGACATGGGCTCATGTCGCCTACGACTTCGACGGAGAGTCCTGAGCCGGGCATCAGTCTGTTGGGTCCGACTCTTTCGGCTTCTCATGTTGAGACGCTCGCGGCTGGGGAGGAATGTCGTGAGCAGGATCAGCAGCAGAATATACAGCAACAACACGGAATGGAGCAGACGATGGAGCAGCAGCATCAGCAACCGGGAATGCCGAGACAGCAGCAACAGCGCATCGTCCGCAAGCGAAAGCGAAACTGCCTCAGCTGTCTCCGCTGCCATCGTCTCAAGGTCAAGTGCGACAAGGAACTCCCCTGTGGGCGGTGCAAGGCCAGCGGCAACGGCCGTGAGTGCTACTATAGTTATAACAAGGGGCCCAACGGCGGCAAGTTCCCGTGTCCGACGGCGCCGGTGCCGTCGAGTCGGGATGAGAAGAAGCCGCAGATGGCGACGTGGCAGGTTCAGCATCGGGTTCGGGGCTCGAGTCACTGGCGGGAGCTCATGACAAAGGTGTGTTTATCTGTTTTGATATGTGTGTATAATGCCGGGACGGGGGGCCGGGGGACGGGGGCCGGAGATGTGGGTCCATACCGGCTCCGGCATCCCGGCTTGGGTAGGGGACAGACGACAGCTGACAACGGGACGATAGATCGGGACGCTGGCAGCTCCGGCAGCAGGCCAATCCACGCAACTGGCGGCCGCTCTCGAAGGCGTCGGCACAAACGCCTGTCTCGCCAACTTCTGCCTCCCGGGAAACTTCCCCTTCGGCACGCCCGGAGCAACAAAGTACTACTCCCGCGATGCCGTGACGCGTCTCCTGGCGGGCGAGCGGGCTCGGGCGGGCGAGTATCTCAGCCGGTACCTGGAACTGCTCGACGTCGTCAACCCGGTTCTCGACATGGCCGTCTTCGCCGATGAGATGGAGCGCTACTGGGCTGATCCCAACGGCGTGAGCTTGTGCTGGCTTGCGCAGTTCCTCATGGTCATGGGGCTGGGATGCTTCACTTCAGCTGATGAGCCGCCCGTTGCGACGGAGCTGATGATGGCGGCCGAGGCGTGTCTCATGCAGACGCCCTTTATGTTCCGGCCCACGCTCATGACGCTGCGGGCCATTGCCCTCATGTCGGTGGCCAAGCTGGTCTGCAACGCTACGTGCTGGTCGGTGGATTCGTGCTGGACGCTGCTGGGGTTGCTGGTTCGCGTCGCCTTCATCTTTGGCTTGCCGCAGGAAAAGGGCGATAATGACGAGGAGTTGAGGGATCCGGTTGAGAGGGAGGCGAGGAGGAGGCTCTGGCTGACGATTCTTTACCTTGATGTCAAGGTTTCCATGTGCACTGGCATGCCGCCTCTGACTCGGCCGGATGAGCTGGGGGCTTGCAGGATGGGATCAGCGTCGTCGTCCTCGGCATCGTCCAACACTGTCCCTCCGCCATCGTCAGTCTCTGGACCGGGAGCTTCAGCAACAGCTTCTTCTTCAGGTCCTTCAGCTCCTCCTCCCCCTTCAGCTTCAACTTCAGCCGCTCCCCTTCCCCCTCTCATCCCACCCCCATCCTCTTCTTCCTCCTCCTCCTCCTCCTCCACATCCTCGACCTCACCAGCAGTCTCATCCTCCAACCTCACCAATCCAGCAGAGGGCCTCCACGCCGTCCTCTGCCACTCCCTCCCCACCGTCCTCGCCGTCCTCGCACAAATCAACGTGGCCTCGAAAGAACCAATGGCCTACGCCGACGTCCTCCGCTTCAACAAGCAGCTCCGCGACCTCATGAACCTGGCCCAGCGCGCGTGTCCGCCCCGACTCCAGCGCATCACCGTCGACGTCTTCCTCCGACGCTGCCTCATGGTTCTTCACCGGCCCTTTGCGCTGCACCCTGACGGGCCGACGCTGTTTCCGGAGTCGTACTGGTCTTCGCTTGAGTGCTCGCTCGCGCTGCTCGTTCATTACCGCGAGCTTTGGTGTGGTGAGGCGGGCTTGAGGCTTGATCTTGTTGGACGTGCTTTTGTTCTTGACTTTTTCTCTGCTACTTTGACGACTTGCGTTCACATGCTCCGTGAGGATGCGCCCTTGAGCGGTGCTGCAGCTACAGGTTGCTGTATCCCGCCCCGACAGCTGATTCTCGATACCCTGGCCATCTGCGTCGACATCTGGAGCGGCGAGCAGGAGAAGAGCGTGTGTTGGCGGACGGGTTATCACCTCTTACGTGCTGTTCTCGCACTGCTTCCAGGCATGCAGGGGCCGGGCCAGGGTCTTCTCGGCCCGGATCCCGGTCCGCAGATGTCCGGTACGATGCTCGGTCAGTGCCAGAGCCGCTATCATCGTCCCGGTCCGGTGCAGGGTCAACGGGGCGAGCTTCTTCTTTGATTTCCGCGGGGAGGCTTTCTTGGGTTCATACTTGCTGCTTGCTTGTCTTGCCTTTTCAGACGACAGATTGGCCTGGAGGATGGGGGTTGGGCTGGGGAGCTGTTGGGATCAAGGTATTTACATTGTAGCTGCGACGGAGGAGCACAATGCCAGGCTGGTCTGGATGGCAGTTCTGTCTGAGAGAGAATACCCGTCTGTTATCTGTGCGCTCTCCCATCTCGTGGCTCTGAGTCTTGTCTCGGGCTCGGACCTCTGAGGGACCAACGCCGGACTTCCCGATCTGCCTACCCTACTGCTTCAGCTACGTCATCGTCACATACCCTAGACCCTCACCGCGATGAAAAGAGGCATACCTCTCCAACGTCGCACCAATCATGGCCACGAAAATAGCGTGTAGAGTCGATTCTGTCCCAAAGCAACCTTTCGTCCCCTTCCCTTTCTCGCCTTATTGTTCTCGAATCCCACGGAACTCACGAGCCCCTGTGGAGCGAGCGTCTTTGTCATCCCGCTCTGCCCTCCCTCTCTTTCACGCCTCTGTCAGCTCATTCCTTCATCACTGTCGAGCCTCCTCGTCACAGCCTTTACGTCTTCGTCTGATCGCCTGCCTCTCCATAGGGCTGCTGGCCGCCTCAGCCTCCGCTCTGACGGAACCTGCCTGCTAATTCCAGTAATTCAAGCACTTCAAGGTAGGACGACGTTGCCCGCCCCCGCTTCCCTGTGGGCTCCATCAGTCAGCATCCTCGCCCTCTCTATATCCACCGCTCTAGCATTTATTGCCCACCCTCCCGTCCTCCGACATCAAAACATCGCCTTCTGAAGGATCCCATCGCCTCTCTCTCTCTTCCTTTGCTCTCAGACCCCGAACTCTTCAACATCATGGCGTCCGCTGTTCAACAGTCGCCCGTGCACTCGCCGCCTCACTCCGTCAGCAGACGACCCAAGGGTGAGCCTTCATCCCGTTCCATGTCGTCGCTTGTCGCTGACAGCCGCCTCAGGCATCCTCAAGAACCCGTCGCACCGCAAGTCTCCGCCCGTGTCGCCTCAGCGCGAACGATCCCTGTCCGGCAAGGAGGTGACGCTAGCCAATACGAATTTCAACGCCGGTCGTCGCCGCTCTTCGCCTTCTGCCTCTCGTCCGCCCGGCTCGCGTCGCCAGTCTGCCCACGATTACGATGACTTGATTGAGCCCTCTCAGCGCCTCAAGTGGGATGAGGCCAACCTTTACTTGACGGAGCAGGAGCGCACTTCCACTATGAAGATCGACGAGCCCAAGACGCCTTATGCCAAACACTACGATCCGGCCGAGGATCCGTCCGACGAAGACGAAGCCTCCTCCTCCCACGCTGCAGCCTCTGCCGCAGTCCCCGATGCCCCGGCCTCACCCGATACCGCCGACGGCTCTCGCAAGCGTCACCGTCCGCGATCCGAGGACGATATTCCCGGACTGTCTCTGGGCGAGCCCGAGGAGGCGGTCCCGCACCAAGCCTCGCCGCCGAGAGGTGATGCGCTCCCGCGCAGTTCCAGCGAAAAGAGCGTGCATGTCGACGACGATGGCGCCGCCCCCGGCGGTTCTCACGACGCCGACACGGCTGGCCTGTCACCCGAGGAGCTCGAGAAGCATCGCAAGTTCGAGGAGATGCGCAAGAAGCACTACGAGATGAAGAACGTGGCCCATCTTCTCGGTCATCCCGAAGCCATCCCGGATGACGACGACGATGACGACGAAGCCGTGCCGCCTCTTCCTAATGGTGCTACGTAATTCCAAAGTCGGATGCGGGGGAAGCCTACGTGTACGGTACACACATACGAGGCAATCGGTCGATGGATGATGACGAGCTGGCCTGCTTTTCTACCTTTCTTCACTTCTTCTATTCCCCCGTCATCCCGACTTGAACTTGCTGTCGTTTCTGCTTCGGCCTTGGCATGCCAGGGTTACATGGATGCGCCTGATGGCGTTGGCGTCTTGATGGGAAAGCATCGTCTGGAAGCGACGCGTAGATACGATATACAAGCCAATATGATCATTGTCGTTTCGTCTGAGGGTTTCATTGCCATTTCTCTATTCATGATGTTGTCGCAACCCGCCTTTCGCCCACTCTGACATGGAAACTCTCTCATACGACGACTCTCCTTCTAGTTCCTGCCGCCTGCGCCCTTGTCCCAAGTCTATACCGGCCGTGATGCTTGTCTTGTTTACTTGAATGAATTTGTAAGGATTTCTAATCTTTCGGCGGTTATAAGAGCCCCTTGCGCGCCAGCTCGACCTTGCGCGCCGCCTCGCCTGGCTTGAAGCCGCCCTTGGACACGCAAATGCGCTTCCCTTCGGCGAGCTCGAACTTGTCTTCGTTGGCATCCCAGGGACAGGGGCAGTGGTGCGGAAAGTGGACGCAGGCGAGGGTATCGGGACAGAGATACTTGTCACATGAGGCTACAAAAGAACAACACGGTCAGCCAGTGAGTATTAGAGCAAGGTGCAAGGGAAACAGACAGCCGCCGTAGGAGGAATGGTAGAGCGATGCGTCGCTGGGGTTCATGCGTTGCTGTGCGTGGTTGTGGTCGTGACTTGGGCCGCCGCCGCCGCCTCCACCGCCAAACATGTGCTCAAAGAAGCCAAAATCTGCGACGGCGACGGAGAAGAAGAGAGAAAAGAGAACGAGGCCGAGAGATAACATGGTGGGCGAAGCTGGACGGAGGTGGTGACGGGAATCATCGACGAGAGTCAGAGGATCGCATTATCGTGTTCACTTTGCTGGGATGGCGCTTATCGATAAGACCATGACTCAGCAGTCATCTCGGAGCTCTCCGAGCAAAAGTCACTCTCCTGTTCAACCACGACCGCTCTGTACAAAGAGAGCCTGATTGACGCCATGTCGTTTCTGCTTTGCATCCGGCGGCCGCTGCTCCGGGCTGTGGGCGGGCCGTGGATTGCGCAGGCGGCGGCGACGGGGCGACGACAGGCGTCCGTCAAGGCGCAGGGAGCGTACAAGAAGAAGAACAAGAGGTGTGCTCCGAAGAAGCTGGGAGCTAAGAAGACGGGCGGTAAGAAGTTCAGAAAGCTCAGACAATGATGGAAGGAAGGCTGACGAGATGATTGACCACAGATCAATACGTGATTCCCGGAAATATCCTCTGGAAGCAGCGCGGTACGATTTGGTGGCCGGGTGAGAACTGCTTCATGGGACGTGACCACACGATCCACGCCAAGGAAGCCGGCTACGTCAAGTTCTACCGCGACCCGGAACGACATCCAGACCGCAAATACATCGGCGTCGTCTTCAAACGCGAAGACAAGCTCCCCTACCCCCGAAACGCCGAGCGGAAGCGTCGCCTGGGAATGACGGAGAGGCCGCGCCGGACGGAGCCGCTACCAAAGGAGAAGCTCCATCCGTCGGGAATCCCCTACGAAATCGTGCGAAAGCCGCTCAATGAGCCGGAGAAGCTGCTCCGACTGCGTTCCGATTACAGCTACCGCGAAGATAACTGGCGTATCGGGCGGCTGGTCAAGACGACGGGGATACGTCCCGGGCGGTTTCGTACCCGGAAGCAGAGCTATCGCTATCGACGGTGGATTAGGGAGAAGGCTGCGGTTGGGATGCGCAAGACTGGGTTTAAGACGAGGGAGAAGGCTGTTCCGGTTAAGAAGAATGTTAGTGCCAAGGCGGCCAAGAGGGCGGCCAAGCAGATGAAGCGGGATCAGCAGGGGAGGATTTCGAAGGAACAGAAGAGGGCGAAGATGTTGGCGAGGTTGGCGATGAAAGATAAGAAGAAGGAACTCAACATGTGATGGGGGAGAGACGCGAATACAAACGTCTTCTTGGGCTTGGCGAGTTGGTTGTTGGCTTGTGGTGAAGGGTGGCGAGTTGATGGGCGGTGGATTGGTGTAGGGCCGTCTCGATGTGCTTTCTAGAGGACATGTCGCGTATGCATGTATTGTATGATCAGACGATAGCAAAGCGCGAATATGCCATACGAGCTGGGATGACCATCTGATGTAAAGATGGATGAGGGTAGGTGGCTTTGACAGATCTTGTCAAGAACTTAGGATCTGTTCGTTGCCACGAAGGTAGGCACAAACCCATCTTGAACCAAACCTACTTTCAACCGTTACAAGGGCTGCATTCTTGTAACCGTCTGGAGACGAAACTCCGTCGCGACTCTGAGGCTCCCGCCCGCTCTTAACGCGCACGTGATTGGCGTCTTCGCGTCGCGACACCCTCTGATTGGTGGAGACGGCGGGGAACAAGCTCCCCGATATCGAAGGGTTTAGGGGCCTCAGGCTGGCTCCAGCTCGACGCGCCTTTTCCACCTTCTTTCCTACCTACCTCCTACGTCTCTTTATCGTCGAGAAACGACACAGCTATAGCCTCACCGAATCTACGCGTCGGTCCATCAGCACTTCCAACCTCGAGCCACCGTCATGGCCGCGCGGTCTCTTGACCACGAGCCCCAGGCGGCAACCGGCTCCGGCATGGCGACCAGCAATAGGATCATGACGCTCAATAAGGCTTGGGCGGAGACACAGAAGCAGCAGGCTCGTGTAGACTCCTCCGAGGAAGAGGATGATGACACGTCAACGGACTCGGACTCGTCGAGTGGTGATATCGTTCACGTGCCTCAACACGCGTCTGATGGCTGGGCTCAGAAGGAGAAAAACGCGGGTTCAAAGCTAGCTACGTCGAGTGAGTTTGCTGTCGACGTGCTATTCGACCTCTCGTGCTAGGAACACAACCTCTCGTTTGCTTGCTGACGCTTTCGTCTCTTAAGCTCCGACGCACACCTCCGCTGCCGTCGCGTCTGCGGTGAAGCGCCCTGGAAGCGCGTTTCGTGGTCGCGAGACTCCTGTTCCCGTTCCCACCCCACAGGCTAGGGCCTCGAATGCTTCTGGGTCCCCCGCCGATGGACATGACAGTCCGTCTCGTCCTCCGGAGACGCCTGTACCGCTTCCTGATTTCGTGCGCACTTCAGGCTTGAACGGATCGTCTCGATCTCAGACGCCCGCTGCGCCCGCTGCAGAGCCCAAATCGTCGGACAAGCCAATGGGCAAGGCTCAACAAAAGGACCAGGCTCGCGTCAACGTGATCAAAAAACAGGTGCGGAAAGAGCAGGCCATGTCGACAGAGAGGCCTTTCGTGACGCCGGGCGAGCTGGTGGCCAGGATCAGGAATGACGCGCTTAGGTCGAAGCAGAGTGAAGGGCATTCTACGACAGACGACAGTACTGAAGATGATGGGCCCTCGTATCTCACGAATGGAGTTGATAGCACTGCCAGCTCGTCTCAGCAGACTACACCCCTCCAAACACTTTCCGAGGATAGCAATGGGCGGCCCTACCATATGTTGTTATGTACGCATCCGCAGACGGCTCGTCAATCTTACCTAGGCACAAGACTGACTCTAATGACGATATAGATCCCGATGGCACCTACGAGTCTAACCGCAGTATCATATTCCCTACCAACTACCAGCTACGGTCGGAAGCGCCGCGGTATATCTGCTCTGTTCGCGATTGTCAGACCCTCTTGAAAAGCGTCACTTCTCTAGCGGGCCACTTCAGCGCGAAACACTGCTCTACGACGTTCAACGACAACAGGGATGGCACGATATCGAAGGTGGGAAGCTATAAGAACTCGAAACTGTCGCCCGCCGTCGTTGTCTCGCGGAATCCGCTCCCCAAGGACGCGGAACCTCCTGTTTCACCGCGGACGCCACAACAATGGAACCTCTACAACGTGAACCTCAGCAACGCCAAGAGGAAGCTCGAAAAGGAGCAGCAGCTTCCGGTAGCGCGGGCGGTCAAGCCGACCCCGAGCCATGCCATGGTCACATCCGACATTATGCCCCCGGTCACGACAAATGAAAACCCTATGCAGACGATCAGCTATATTCAATCGATCCTTGCGCCCGGACACGTCGTCCCTACGCGTCCTGATGTACGCGCTATGCTAGAGTTGCCGCAGAAGCGCTCTCTTCCCGCCGCCTTTATCAAGTTCCATCAAGACGCTACTATATCCGGAGTCATCTATGCCTGTGCTGTCGCGTACATCATCGGTGACGAGGTTAAGGGCTCCAAGGCCTGCAGGCTTCCCCCGTCTAGGCTGTCGGACAAGTGCATCGCTCTACCGAGCGTCCTTTCGGACGACGCCAAGAGGATCTTCTCCAAGACGTTGACGACGTGCGTGAGCTGCCATTACCGCTCTCACGTCACGCGGCAGCGCAACACGTGTGACTGGGTCACCGACGTCTCAGTCGAAGACGCCGAGCCGGACCAGAATGGCGATTCCGAAACGAGTCAGAACCGGGCCGTGGCTGTCGCGCAAGTCACTCGGACCAAGCGGGAGGCCCCCGTGGCAGACGAGGAGCGGGCTCGCAAGACGGTCAAGAAGGCGTCGCGGCCGAGCGCTGAAAGGGATTCCATGGTGGACTTGGAGTCTTGGGAGATGGCTCCGGGTCGACTCACGGACGAGCACAGCGGCGAGAGTGGGTTCTTATCCTCTTGTTTTCTTCCGCTAATGGGATGACTGACTGCATTCTCAGACATTGCCTACTCGGGGGCCTTCCTGATGAAGAACTCGCCCTGGAGAGTGTCGCCCGACTTGGAGATGCAAGTCCTTGTCGCTCTCCCAGGGAGCAGAACTGAGTGGACGGTCGAGACGGACAAGATACGGCTCTGCACCGTGGCCAACGGCAAGGTGAGGGTCAAGATTGGCGACGCCGAGTTCGTCATCGGACCCAACGGCGGCTTCCACGTGAGGCCGGGACAGACGTGGTCGGTGGAAAATAGGACCTACATCAACGCCACGATCCACTGCATCAGCATCAGGGATTAGGAAGGGAGAGATCTCTTTGTCTCCCCTCCGGTCTCTGTTCTTGTTTTATTCCTTTCTATTCTCAATTTCTTTTGTTGCTTTTGCATGCTCTCACGAAGAAGACGTGAGCCTCGGGATTTGGGTCGACGAGGGAGTGGCACGGAGATCTGAAAGAGAGCTGGCGTCTGAGAGAGTTGGTAGGGACGCTGGCGCGAAAAGGGCGCCTGGTGACCCTTAATACAGGCTGTGGGAGGCTTTGCGCTCTACTCGGACGGACAGATCTCATGTAGAATAGCACGGACACAACAGTCAGAACAGAGAGGCAATCTCGGGACTAGAAGAGCCGTCTTGAGACGGCGACTGCGGCCTCTGCTCCGGTGCCTCGTACGGCACAAGCTCCAGCATCTTTCTCTTTCTTAGCACGCGCCGATGATTTTTGCCGCGCACATGTCTCTGCCAGGCCTCTTCTGTCAGGAGCGTTATCTGGCAGACGTCGCAGGTGCGTTTTCGCCGGACCTCGGGCGTTGGGGAGTCCCAGGCTGCTGAGAGGACGTGGCGAGCACAGGGAGATAGGTCCGTGGGGAGAGGACGAGGCTCGCCTCGGAGGAAGAGGGAGACGAGCTCGGCGGCCGGGTCGAGGACGCGGTCGCGGAAGAGGTCCGGTTCGGTGCTGTCGACGAGGTAGAGGCTGGACACGGCGTCCGGGCCCTGATGGCGGAGGCGGCGCATCTGCTTCCAGCGGATCCAGCGCGTCTGGTGGGAGGCGTAGCGGCGGGTGGCGGCCTTGACGCCCTCGAGCGCGGCTGTCTTTAGGGCGGGGAGGGAGGAGGTGGGCGCGGGGACGGTGTCGAGAAGGGCGTCGAGGTAGGGCTCGAACTGGCGGTAGCCGATGGATTGCCAGATGCCCTTTGTCATGTCGTAGGGACGAGGGGCGTTACGGCGGAGATGGTATAGCTGGCGGACTTCGTCGAGGAGACCGGCTTGGAGCATGGCGTCAACGCGGCGGTCGAGGCGGCGGCAGAGGGGTTCGCGGTCGGCGTGGACCCAGAGGAGGAGCTTGTCCCAGGGGTGGTGGTCATGGTGATGCTGGTGTTGGATGGCGGCGCTGCGGCGCTGTTCCTGCTCGGCGTAGAAGTCTGAGGCGGGACGGCCGGTGGAGAGGAAGATCTCGAGGGAGCGTTGAATCTTGCGGCGGTCATTGGGGTGCCAGCGGTCGGCCATTATGGGATCGCATTTGCGGAGTTCGGCGAGGAGGACGTCGGTTGGTTGGTCGAGGAGGGGGTAGTGATGATGGGGGACGGCATCATTGCCTTGGTCTTCGTGTCGGACGGTGTCGAGCAAGACGTCTGGGAAGAGCAAGGCGTCGAGATAGTAGTGCGTGCCGCCGACGAGAATGGGAAGCTTGCCACGGGAGCGAATATCAGCGACGGCACGCGAAGCTTCGCGCTTAAAGACGTCGACGTTCCATGGCGGGTCGAGAGGAGAGATGTGGCCGAGGAGGTGATGTCTGATGCCGCGCTGGGCCGAGACGGGCATCTTGTTGGTGAGGATGGGGAGGCCGTCGTAGAGTTGCATTGCGTCGGCGTTGATGACTTCGCCGTTGAAGCGGGAGGCGAGCTCGAGGGCGAGCTGGAGGGAGGAAGGTTGGCGTGGGGATGGGTTCGGGGGAGAGGAGGGGGACGGACGTCGGACTTGCCTGTGCCGGTTGAGCCGAGGACGACGATGAGGGGTTCTGTGGGTGGACTGCGGGCTGCTGTCGTAGAAGAGGCTGTCGTCGTAGGGGGAGCGCAGGCCGTCATCTTCGGGGCGCAGTCCGCCATGGCAGACGCGACAGTGATGCGAGACTGCGAGACGAGGCGGGCCAGAAGACGTAGCATCCGTCTAGACGGTCTGAGGTAGTTCAATTGACACCCGCGAGACTGAGCAGCGCAAATCTCTCGAGTCTTGGACGCATTTCTTGATTTTTTCTTGGAGTCGTCGCATTCGTATCCACATGGCGGGTTGCACCGCATACGGTCACGTGCAGCCCACCCGTTATTTTTCTGGACACATCTTATTAAGTCGGGCGGGCATCTCGAGAAGCCAGATCAGCAACCGGCTCCTGTCCCCTTTTTTCCCCTTCCTCGACCCTCTTCCCCCTCCGTCGCGTCGCCCGATTGCAGTGATTTCTTTCTCTCTGCTCGCCTTTTTTGCCGGATTGGCCGCTTTCTTCCTTGGTCTCGTGTCTGCGACGCTGTTGATTCTCCCCCCCCTTTCTCGTTGGATGAATCGTCCGCCAACACCGCCAAGATGAGCTCCTGTAAGTTGGGCGCGCTTCGTGTTTATCGGGGCGGGATTGAGAGGGCTGGTTGCTGACTTTTGGTTGCTGGCGGCAGTGCGATTTCTCGACCTGGTGAAGCCTTTTGTGCCGTTTCTCCCAGAGGTGCAGCAGCCGGAGACGAAGATTCCCTTCAACCAGAAGATGATGTGGACGGCTTTGACGCTCCTCATTTTTCTGGTTATGAGTCAGATGCCGCTGTATGGCATCGTCTCGTCGGATAATTCGGATCCGCTATACTGGCTGCGAATGGTCATTGCCAGTAACCGAGGAACACTTATGGAACTGGGCATCACGCCCATCATCTCTTCTGGCATGGTCTTCCAGCTGCTCGCCGGCACCCACATGATCGACGTCAACCTCGACCTCAAGTCGGATCGTGAGCTCTACCAGACGGCCCAGAAGCTCTTTGCCTTCATCCTCTCGGCCGGCACTGCCACCGTCTACGTCTTTACTGGCCTCTACGGCCCGCCCTCGGATCTCGGCGCTGGCATCGTCTTCCTTCTCATCTTGCAGCTCGTCGTCGCGGGAATGATTGTCATCCTTCTCGATGAGCTGTTGCAAAAGGGTTACGGCCTTGGTAGCGGCATCTCCCTGTTCATCGCCACCAACATTTGCGAGTCCATCATGTGGAAGGCCTTTTCGCCCACGACCATCAATACCGGCCGCGGCCCCGAGTTCGAAGGCGCCGTTATCGCCCTCTTCCACCTGCTCATGACTTGGCCCAACAAGCAGCGCGCTCTGCAGGAGGCTTTTTACAGGCAGAACCTCCCCAACATCATGAACCTGCTCGCCACCATCCTCGTCTTCGTTGCCGTCATCTACCTGCAGGGCTTCCGCGTCGAGATCCCCGTCAAGTCGTCGCGCCAGCGCGGTGCTCGTGGCTCTTACCCGGTCCGCCTGTTCTACACGTCCAACATGCCCATCATGCTGCAGTCGGCCCTGTCGTCCAACATCTTCCTCATCAGCCAGATGCTCTACTCGCGCTTCTCGGAGAACCTGCTCGTCCGCCTCTTTGGCGTCTGGGAGGCCAAGGACGGCTCCTCGCAGCTGTACGCCGCTTCGGGCCTGGCCTACTACATGTCGCCCCCGCTCAACTTCAAGGATGCCCTGCTTGACCCGATCCATACGGCTGCCTACATCGTCTACATGCTCGGAGCCTGCGCCCTCTTCTCCAAGACCTGGATCGAGGTCTCCGGCTCGAGCCCCCGCGATGTCGCTAAGCAGCTCAAGGACCAGGGCCTCGTCATGGCGGGACATCGCGACCAGAGCATGTACAAGGAGCTCAAGCGCATCATCCCCACCGCCGCCGCCTTTGGAGGTGCCTGCATCGGAGCCCTTTCCGTCGCTAGCGATCTCATGGGCGCTCTGGGCTCCGGTACCGGGACTCTGCTTGCTGTCACGTGAGTTCACTTCTATGTCTCTTTGTTTCTCTCACTGACTGGGCTTCACGATAGCATCATCTATGGTTACTTCGAAATCGCTGCCAAGGAGGGAGATTTATCCGGAATGAAGGGCATGATCATGGGCTAGTCCTACCTGGGTCGGGAAAGCGGCAAGTCTTTCGCCTCTCTGTCGAGCGCCTTGGCCTTGTCATCGCGTCATGGCCAGTTCGATGCCGAATAGGGAGAGGAACGTTTTGTTTTGATTCGTCTTGTACCAATAGTGGGCATGGAAGAGGAGCCAGGGAGCAAGGGTAGGAGCCAAAAAGACACAGAAACGTACATGGTCGGTCCGATCGAGCACCCGGGCGTTGGCGGGCGCAAAGCTGGATGGAGAGAGGCGCGGAGGATGGGTAGGGGAGGGACGACTAGGAAAGGGACGGGTGAGAGAAGGGGTCTTATTTGTTGGGATCAAGCCTGGATTTTGTTAGTTCAACCAGGCATGACTGCGTCTTAGACGTGATTTGTGCTAAATAGATGGGAAACTGGATGCTGTGACGATAGAGGCAGTGGTAAGATGAGTCCAGGCTTGTTCCCTGTAGGCTCTGCACGAGGCGGCTGATGGGTTGTTCGTTACCGAGCAGAATAGTATAGGAGAGATAGGGGTTGATATGAGGCACGGCTTTGACTGGATGGTGATGATGGTCATTGGGTGTTGCTCGACGGCTGTGAGCGGCACGAGGAGCTGGGTCTTCTGCTATAGGGGCCCCGATGAGATATGAGAAGACGGCAGGTCGTCGAGATGGCGGCTCGAGGACCAGCCAGTAGTTCGAGTTTCCAGCTGATGCCGTCGCTCTGAGACATGTGGCCGAGCACGAACATGTGGTTACACCTTCTCGGATGGGAGCCGATGGACGTGACGGCCGATGCTAAAGGAGTGCTTGTTAATCCCCCTTTTCTCTTCTGGAGACGTTCCGTCGGCTGTATAGAGTGAGACACGCAGATGGGTTCTCTTGAGGCGGAAGTCAGCACGCGGATCGGCTATTGTCTGTCTTGACGGCTCGGTTGTGGGTGCGGATGGGGGGGTGGTTCCGGGCGGAGAGGGGATCTGTTTCGTTATGTTGGGGTGTTGGTAAGGCTGTGTGACGGGGAGAGATGGGTGTCGATCTTGTTACAAGGGGGGCCTTGGCTGGGGATTCGAGATGGAGGGAGTTGTGTTGGTTGGGTGAGACATGGCATGGGTTGTTGGGATGGGGAAGGTATGGCTGAAAGGTGTCTCGGCGTGACGCGGGACGTGGGCTTTGAGGCGGCCGAGGATCGGGAGTTTCGGTGAAGCTGTGGGGAAGAAAGGGGGTGTTGGGTAGTGAGAGTTGGTTTGATGACGGAGGAGGATCGGTTGATGGAGGTGGGAATGTCTTTGGTGCTGGTAGGCAGTTGTGCAAGGGATTGGTGAATCTGTGAGCTGATGGAGGTCTTGAACGAGGATCCCGATGGGAGAGGAGAGTACAAGATGAAGGGATTCGGACACGACAGCGGAAAGATGAGGAATATATGACTAAAAGTACAAGAGGAGGAGACGATCGATGCTCAACCAGTCGCGAAGCTGCTCCTTTCAGCCTCTTGCAAGCGAAGATCCGTCCCTACATGTATAAGAAAAGGTTGATCGAGATGTTCATGACAGCCATGATCTGACAGCTCTGGTAAAATTGGGCTGTGATATCGGTTCAGCCTTCGGGTTGTTGTCGTCACACGCTCGTAGCGAGATGGCTGCTTCAGCAGGGCTCGTACAAGTCGTTCGCAAACGGTACCATGCTCGATGCAAAGGGAAGGGAACCTTGATCGGGGTCTTTCCGAGGGTGGCTTCAGCTCCGGACGAAGAAAATATATGGTGTCTCTTGTGGCAGCTCATTTGCATATAAAGCGAGCGTCCTCCGCGGAAAGATCCAAGTCTGGCCAGCCTCATCACACTCTCATCCAGCACTCACAGCAACCATGAAGTTCTCTGCCGTCTGCGTCGCCCTCTCTGCCAGCATGGCGCTGGCCAACCCCATGGGACAGGAGTCCAAGCTTGAAGAGCGCCAGATAGCTCCCTGCCAGAGCCAGGCGGGACAGGCCTTACTCAACACGGTGACGGATGTAAGTCTCGTAGCTCGACTTCTCGGGTGTTAATACCATGACTAACTGCTGTTCAGATTTACACAGTAGTGGTGGGTTGTTGTCTACTGTCGTGGGCTCGATGGGGTTGAGGGCTGACGGTATGTCGGCAGGGTGATAATTTTTTGACTGGACTTCTCACAAGAGGAGTGGAAGACGTGGTATGTTGATTTCAGATGCTTTTTGCTCTTTGATGGATTAGACGCTGACTGTTTTTACTCTAGGTTGGTCAGTGTATTGTAAGCTCTCGATGCTACTTCCTGCCGCCGTCGCAATTGAACAATTACTGACGCGACTGGGTGATTCAGGACAATGTGAGGACAGCCCTCGGCGTGAGTCACCCCTTTTCCATACATCCGTAGCTCGTCGTGACGGCTTCTCTGACGGGTTTTCAGTGCTGAGCGACGGACGAGTCGGAGAGGAGGAGAGGAAGCTGCTGTCGCTGTATGGAGTTCTCCTTCGGAGTTTAAGCTCGGCCGACTATCAGCGGGTTTCCGGTCTCTACAGGCTCGTGGGGGAGGGGTGGGCTGGGGTGAGATGTGATGGGGATAGCTGCAATATATGCTGTTGCTCTGAAGATGGGTGGGTTTGTCGTAGGTTGGTGGGCTTGTTGATTTGGGTGAGTGGTCTTGTTTATATGAGTGGTGGACTTGTGGAGATGAGTAGAGTGAAGGTCATTGACTATGATTGAGGTTGAAGATTGGCCATCTTGTTACCTTTTGCTGGTTGAGATGGGAATGTGGCAATCCAACTTTAATGACTTCCAGACATGAATCTTAGTAGTCCTTACATCTTGACACGATGGTTTCGATAGCCTCTCGGTCTCATTAAGTATTACGTTTGATGACTGCCTCAAAGATCAGCATCGTCTAATTTCTCATCTCATTCACAACTGGCACAAATGAAGTTTATACTGAAAGACTATAAGTAGTACTTGTGCAATACTCTGTCCGTCCTGACTCGGCTTGCTCCCGAGGATCCAGTATTTACATCTCTCAGCATGCTGCCGAAACTCCTCACCCTTCTATCTCTCCTTTTCACAGCGTCTGCTACCCACGCGGAATTGGCTAATTCAACACGAGATGTTACATTGGATCTCAGTCATGGAGCAAAAGTCAAGTACAGCAACGTACCGGCCGCATTCACCGATCAAGATATCCAACACGCAGACCTCGTCGGCATGACGCAGACGTTTTCCAACGGAGAGACATGGCTTACCCTCGACGGAAAACGTCTCTTCCTCTCACCTCCAGACGAGCAAGACCAATGGAACTCCACCGAATCAACATCCGAATGGCCCCTCATGTCCCCCTCCGAGCTGCGGCCAGCCCTCGCCCGCTTCCCATCCTACAAGGAGCTAGAAGCCCAGTGGAACTCTGCGAGGGGAGACTCTACGCTGAGGAGACGGGATCGCGCGGGTTGCGCGAAGCAGGTTTGCAGGCATCATAGTCAGTGCTGGCTGCATTCTGAGAATGGGCTTGATTGCAGCAGGTGTCATGGGAAGAGGTGCAAGTTCTTTTATCGGCAGCCTAGTGCTCAGTCTTTGCTTTTGCGGTGAAGAGGAATAGTTGGGGTTTGTTGGGTTACGAGGGAGTTTGGATGGGGGTTGATGGATGATTAGATGAAGTCACTGTTGTCTCGCTTGATACTATACATGTATCGTGTTGATCATGTTGGGGTGAATATTAGGCAAGGTTTGCTAGAGGACGAAACCGCTTGATGCTTACTTGTGAGCTAACATTACAGGGTGCCAACCAAGGCCTCCATATCCGTCATCTGTCTTAAGTCGTCGCCCATCAGAGACGTCTCTGCCGTCTTTGATCCAGTTGAAGCCGTCAGAATGCCGTCAGTAAAGAGACAGAGATCAACACAACCAACCGTCTCAAAGCCAGAAACCAAGACTATACAATTCATCAAACCATCCGTCTCGGGTATAACCACTCTCCCCTCAAACCCAAACACCCCCTACCAATCCTTCTCAACCCGCCACTGATCATCAAAACCACGCTTCCCCCCCTTAATCAGATCACAGTCCCGATGCCCCCATTTCCGCCGAAAGACCTCGCGTCCCGCCTCAGTCAACACGTCGGTTGCCTCGGCCAGCCCGCGAGCAGGGTAGTAAAAGGGTTCGCCCTGGCCGCCGTGCTGCCCGAGCTGCCAGGTGTTGCGGCCGCGGTCGCCGTGCTTGTAGTGGAACATGGAGTCCGCGACGGCCTTGAGGCGCTTGAAGTAGGACTGCGGACCGGCGCGGTTCTCGTATTGTTTTGTATTGTTGAGGGCTTGGTCGTCGTCTTCTGAAGGGTCGGGTGCTGGTTTAGGGGGGTTGGGGTCTGTGAAGGCGGGTTCGACGTCTGGATCGCGGTATAGAGCTCCGAGGTCGTCGAGGACGGTGCTGACGTCGGTTATGATGCCGGCTCGGGCAGCAGGCTGACTCCAGTTGCGCATCATTAGGCGAGAGTGCATATCGCAGTCGTTCATATAGTAAGGGATAAAGACATCCCAGCCGCCAACGTCATCATACGCCTCGCGGTTCACCAGCGTCAGATGATCGTACGAGAAGAAGACGCTGGACCAGCGAAGACTCTCCTTCCGACGAAGCTGCAGCTCAGCCAGACACAGCTCGTACACAGTCTTATACCCCGTCTCTCCCGCCGCTGGCGTCACGCCCTCAAGCCCATCCTCATACGAAAGCACCAAGACGTCCATGTGCGACCAAAAGTACCAAGGCCATCCGTGGACGTGAGCGAGATGGGTGTAGTAATTCTGCAGCTGGGCAAACGTCATGAGCACGGGCGTTGAAATCACCCGCACGCCCAGCCGTCGGAGCAGCCCGTGATTCAGGAACAGCGGATTCTGCAGCGTCAGGAGGCCCGCGGCGTTGGCCCGTGATGCCCCCGTGTTGTCGACGATCCAGATTTGGTCGGCGGGCCAGCCGGCTGTCAGGTACGAGACGACGGCCTGGAGGAGGATGGGCCAGGAGCGGGTGAAGCCGATGAGGAGGGGGGGCGCGTAGTCGAGGCCATATTTCTTGTAGAGTTTCTTGTTGGGTCGGTTCCAGGTTGGGATGGGCGGTGGTGAGGCGCCTGTTCCGGAGAGGGTTGGGAAGGGGTCTTGAATCGGCGGCGGAGTCCAGCTTGGGTCTGGGATGTAGCGCGGTGGTGGACGGGATTTGGCAACGAAGAGATGGCGGGCTCGGTCGAAGGATCCTTGTCGAAGGAGGACGAGAGTTAAGAGGGCGGTGGTGACGATTGCTAGCAGGATGTATCGGCGGCCACGGAGGGCCATGGCTTGTTAAAGATGGTCAGGTCTGTTCATGGGTCGTTGTTCTTCCCAGACGCGTCACGGAAAGAGAATGAGCATCCTCGCTAAATTGCGAGGCTGTGGAGAGGGCCTGCCCTCGTTTACAAGTACCCGCGGAGGTCATGACAGGCGACGGTGGAGAAACAGGGAACACGACAGCCTATTAGTCCAGTAGATGATGGTTTCACCACTGCAAAGCCTCATCCTTGCCGACAGCGCGAGTGGGCGAGAAAAGTCTAATGCTCGTCAGGAGATGGCATCCCACATCTGTACGACGTAGACAACTCTGATGCTGTTTCCCCGGGCTGGATTCGGGGTCTGGTGAGTGAGTGTGGAGGAGGCTGGCTGGCAGCAGATATCGTCCATCTACTGACTCGGACAGCTAAGTCTAATAATAATGCATAGGTAGGAGAGACGCGAACACATCGTCAGATGCATGAACCAGCACCAATTGGATACGACGCGACCTGCTCATGCACCACCTGCTCGAGCACTGCCCACCAAATTAGTTTCCTTGGCTGACGTGTGACAACCATCTCTCATTGGCAGCACCACCGCATGGAGCTTCCTTATCATAGTCCCCCCCCGAGCTGCGTCATTCTGTCAGTAGCGGAGGGTCCATCCCAGCTCCGTCCCTCCGTCTCCGGAGAAAGTGGGGCCGTGTCCGAACCGGCCTCCGACCTCCCCTCCGGGCACCCGCTCCGGCCCCCCAACACCCGACCCCCGATTTCAGAAAGCAGCAGGGCCGACGACCGCCGCCAGGAATCCGCTAGACACGATCACTTTGCCTCCTCCGTAGCCCCTCTACAGGAATGTCCCCCGCCAGCGTAACGGCCGCTCGGGGCAAGACAGGCACTTAAGTGAGACAGGTTTCTTCGTTCGACGACGATGACCTAGCTTCGTCACCACTTCCACACTCGCCCTTTCTTTTAGGCTACGTTGCGAGACGGACGCCACCACGCAGCGGATAAAAAGGCCCCCGATCCAAGTCTTGCCCCCCTGATAGCCCATCGAAGCCTCCCAAACCGATACCTGACGCAAAAGCACGCCATCCAGCAAGACCCATCGCGGGGAGAAACATGAAGACAAAGATCGTCATCAGCGCGGTCCTGTCCACCATGGCCACAGCCGCCAGGCTACCGGCCGAGACGAGAGCCGCGCCGGCCGACTTCGACTCCAAGACGGTCGAGTCTGCCTCGGCCATGTACTGCGAGGACTACACGCATAGGAAGGTGCGGAGACGGGGCCTGCGCTTCTATGCTGAGTGGGAGGGGTCTAGGGGGCCGGTTGTGAGGGTTAGGGTTGAGGATGAGGCTGGGGGGTGTGCGGACGACGAGACGATGGGCATGGGGCTTGGGGAGGAGGTGGATGAGAATTGGGGTCTTGGGGATTGGAGGGATGATTTTGAGAGGTTTTGGGAGGATGATGGGTTTCGGTGAGGGGGGGTTGTGGTGGTTGGGGGAGGGTTGGACTGGTGGTTTGATGGTTGGGGATGGTAGGCTGCTTCTTTGTCGTGGCGGTTCGTCGAGGTTGCTTGGGATCGTCCGCTGGGCTTGGAAGGGTTTGACTGTGTATGTACATGGCTGTTCTTGTCACTTACTTGATCTATATCCTTCATATTTCACTTCCTTCATCATGAGATCTTGAACCTCAATCCACTGCCCATCGTGGTATTGTTGTTGTTGTTATTGCGTTCATTTTATCTCGTCGTGAAGCCTCAATACCAATCCAGCAACAACGCCCCCAATCTCCACCCCATCCTTCATCCTCTCCATCCCAAGCCCTCAATCCGCCACCCCCATCCAGCCACAACGACCCTTCAGCCCACTTCCACCCCGCGACTCTACGCCATCCAATTGATCCCCTTGTTCTCCAACGCCCCCTCCGGAGATGTATCCGGATGGCTTCGCAGCTGGCAACCCTTCGTCTGCCGACCCCTACCGAATGAACTCTCCTGCAGGGACCATGCGAACATGGCCATGAAGCCAACATGGCCATTCCGGTTTGGAATCCCGTCGTGCCATCCAATCCACCATCCAGCTTCCACTTCAAGCCCACCCCCCCCTCGCACATCCCGTGAGCATAGCCGCCAGCTTCTCCTCAGCGGCCCTCAGCTCCAGACGCCACGGCAGCACGGCAGCTCACCGGCCGTCCCACATCCAAGACTCGCCGAGTTTCACCGTACGGGCTACTATCAAAGCAAGTGGCCTCGAGTTGCATACTCGGCTCGGTTCCACAGGCCCCTTGATCTCTTCTCGCCCCGTGTCAGCAAGCTTCTTCTTCTCATCCGGCACCGTGGATCTTCTCATCCCGAGACTCTGGGGTAAATGCATGCCCTCGAACATGAGCTAGGTGAGACATTTCTACGCCCGTCGATGCCAATGGTTGAAAGGGACCGTGACGTGTAACCTCTCCGTTGTCTCGCTGCAGCCAACAGATAAGCTCCCATAGATTGACCAGTAGCCATCACTTGCAGACTCCCATCTAGGAATACAACATCAGCATTTGTAAAGCCCATCTCGCTCTTGGGCCACTGATTTCTTCATATATATTTGCCAAATGGTTCGTCTAATCCTCTCTAAGGCCTGGCCCTGTCTGAGTCAAACAACCAGCCTCATCCAACAGCGTCATCTCAAGAGCCGTCAAAGGAAAGTCGCCCACATTCCAGAGCATCGCAGGTGTCTGGCTAGATCGATGCTGCCATTACCAAGCAAAGACTGTTAGACGGCTTCTCGCTTCAGAGTCAACTAGCTTGCAGGCGAGTCTTTTCATTTATTAATCGCCGCGAGGGCCGGCTCCCTCCCGGCAGAGGGTCCTCTCCGGCTGCTCAGTCTAGCCGTGGCTCTTGATCGACTCTTCCTTGACACCATGGACCGCTACCGCAGAGACTCGTCGACGACTCAGTCCGTCGACGAGGAGAGCGCCGTGACTCTGGATGCGCTGGAAAACCACCCGCCCGGGACCGTCAATCTGGTTTCCAGTATGCAGCCACGCTTCCTTCTCCATCAGACTCTCTGTTAACCGCTTCTCCAGAGCTTCAAGTGGCAGGCAAAGAGGAAAAACTGAGGCTGGTCCCACAGCCTTCGGGTGACCCAAACGACCCCCTGGTGAGTCTTGTTCGACCGAGTTGCAGCCGGGTGTCGCTGACTGCTGCTTCCAGGGTTGGCCCCTCTGGCGCAAGATCTGCAACTTTGCCCTTCTCGCCTCCATGACAACCTCCATCTACTCGGGGTAGGTTCAGTTCCGTCATTCTGTCCGACTCGACGCTGAGACGACGACAGGCTTTCGATGCAGCACTTGTTCTGGTCTCGGATGAAGAAGGAGCTTCATGTCGACTATACGCAACTGACTCACGCCAAGGCTGCCCAGCTCGCGGCCGAGGCCCTGGCGTGTGTCGTCTTCATCCCATTCGCCAAGAAGTACGGCCGGCGTCCGATATACATCATTTCGACAATGCTGTTCACCGCCGCTACCTGGTGGTCGGGTTATATGACGACGAAGGCGGAGCTGTTCATCATCGACATCATCAAGGGCTTTGCCGGAGCCGTCAACGAGACGGCCGTGCAGATGAGCGTACGTTACCACTGCAAGTCTGTGCTCGCTTCTGAACGCTGACCCGGATTGCAGATCCGTGACATGTTCTTTGTCCATCAGAGAGGTAGAGCCAACGGCTTCTATCTGGTTGCCCTAACGACGGGCATCTCGTTCAGTCCCTTGGCAGCCGGCGCCCAGGCAAAGACCTATGGCTGGAGGGCATCGTTCAAGACGCTCGCCGCCGTCATGACGGGCATCACCGTCTTGTTCTTCTTTCTTTTCGAGGAGACCAAGTTTGTTCCCGCCGCGACTCGCTCGACTGGAGAAGCATACGACAAAGAGGCGACCACCAGCGGCGAATTCTCATCCGGGGACAGCACCCTCGACTTGGCGAGACAGGAACCAGCCAAGAAGGCTCGGTATCCGCGCAACATGAGGCTTCAGCTCGTGACGCCGACCAACGAGTCGCTGTGGCAGACTTTGTTCGAGCCGTTTCAAGCTTGCCGCTTGCCTCACGTCGTCATCATCGGTTTGCTCTACGGGCTGGGTCTGGCATACGTCGTCATGGTGGGCTCCATGAAGTCCATCATTTTCCCTGAAGCGCCGTACAACTTTGACCCGGAGCAGCTCGGGCTGCTGCAGCTGGGCCCGTTTGTTGGATCGACGTTGGCTGGCCTGTACGGAGGCATGCTATCGGACAAGGCCATCATCTGGTTCGCCAAGCGGAACAAGGGCGTCTTCGAGCCGGAGATGCGCTTGTACCTGCTGCCATTGCCAGTCGTCCTCATGTCTGCTGGTATTGCAACCTTTGGAGTTACGGCCGGTCAGGTAAGTGACGATGCCTATCTCGGGTAGGGTAGAGCCGTCAACTGACGATACGGAAGGGCATGCACTGGATCTACCCGGTCATAGGCAGCACCATGACATCTTTTGGCTTCAATTCGTCGGCGGATCTCATACTGACGGTGATTATCGATGCGTATCCGGACGTGAGTATTTCCTCAATCGGCATCCAACCGATGGAGCGCTCACAGGTCTTCAGATCATCTCGCAATCCTTTGTCGTCATCGCCTTCCTCCGCAACTTTCTCGGTATGTTGGGCGTGCTATCCCTGACACCGTGGCGCGAGCACATGGGCGTCATCTACATGTTCATCATCATCGCGGTGCTCGCCTTCGTCGTCAACTGCCTCGCCATTCCGCTCGTCATCTGGGGCAAGAAGCTCAGGGCCAAGACGGCGCCGCGATACTACCGGATGATGAGGGCCGAGTCGCACTGAGACGAGTGAGAATGGCTTGCATTACAAATGAGTCGAGGCAGAGTCGAGACAGAGTCGAGAGATGAGGGGTGCATGCGTCCTGCATGCAGTCGAATAGAAGCTGCCAGGCGGTGAGGCAGCAGTAGCCAACGCGGCTGTTGTTGGAGACGAATAGGAAGCCGCCTGGCTGTCTCTGGGGAGAACCATGGGCTGACCAGCTATAAGACGGCTGAGATATCTCGAGGCATCAAGATGTCAGGTTTGATCGAGTTGTCGTTGGAGTTGGGGAGCGGGTTAGTCAGGCGTTAGGTAATGGTTGCTGGTGGGTACTATTCGTACACATCATGTATATATGCACATCTATCAGACACAAAGGTCGAAGCAGGAATGTACCTACGAATCAAGACGTCATTGCGTCGAGTGCGCGTCATGGCGTCGATTCAGCAGGTAAACAGCAGATGAACAGCCGGAGTCGGATCCGGGGTCCGGGGGCTCGCTGCACGTGCATGCACTGCAAGAACTGCATCCAGACTTGATCAACAGCCCAATGATGAAAAAGACCGACCGGCACGTGAGATGACCGGCTGCATGAAGCCCATTGCCGTCAAGTTATGGGTGGCTACTGGCTGCTGTGGCTGCTGTGGATGGCTGCCCAAAGGGTCCTGTTGCCTCTTGTCGCGTTGCGTGATATCCTCTGGGCCTCAGATGCCGCGTCCGTCATGCACCAGAGTGAATATATGTATGTATGTATGTAGATGGATCGTTATGCGCGAGTTCTGACAGGCAAAGGGTCCCGTGCCCGTTATAGATGGAAAGGTGGCAGCAACCCATCCGTGGACATCGCCATCTGACAACGTTAGCACAGCTCCTCAAAGGAAAACCCGGCAACTTCGGCCCGCGGTATCTCTCAGCCCGTCAGCCGTGCATGAAAAGACCTGCTCGCGTCGTACTGCCTTTGCGCCCGTGCACGTGGCGACCAATGATCACTAACAGATTTGATAACGCCCACCGCTCGCCGCCATCTCAACCTTTGGCGTCCCTTCTTTTACCTGCCCTTCCCAGCTTCGTCCGATCCCTTCCTCGAGCTCTTTGTTGCCGCCTTCCCCTCTCCTCTCCTCTCCTTTGCCTGTCTTGTTCATTCCCTCGGTCTTGTTCCCTCGGCCTCGTTCCCTCCGTCTTCGCCCTTGATCGTCTGTCGCGATCCCGCACCGTCTCCGCCCGACTTACCTCTACCTACATACCTCCTACCTTTCTCCAAGTCTACAGCTACTGGCCGGCACTAGCAGGCGAATAAATAGACTCGACGCTTCTCAATAGTTGCCCCCTTTGCTTCCTGCTGGCCCGTTTCGCTTATCGTGTCTCGCCTCCACTTCGATATCGGAAAATCCCAGCTGCCGATAACGGCCCTCAACGCCCCGCTGGATTCCAGCGCATCCACGCGTCAGAGAATAACAGCCAGTTCTCCCCATCATCCCTCTTTCCCCGTTCCCTCCTCTGGCTCGTCTCCCTTGGCTGCTGTCTGCTCTCTGCCGTCGTCGCCTCGCTGTTCTCGACTCCCGTCTGTCTCTTCCGCGAGAGACTGTATGCTCGAGCAACGTCACGGTCCGCGCCATCCCCGACCTCGGCGCTGACCATGAGAGCCTTCGCTCGCTGCTCGCTGCCGATATGGCGAGCGGATGACTTGACGCCATGTTTCCGGAATGAGTGGGTTCATCGGCATATATCTGTATGCCCCCCCCCTGTCCGTGACACGAGCTGACGGTCGGCAAGATACCTCCAGATCCTCTTCCCGCTTGTCGCCGTCGCCGTCTCGTGTGCCTGTCTTGCCTGGGCGGCTCTCGCGGCCCGGCGCCGTCCCCGAGGATATCGGACCCTGAATCGTGGCGTCGCCGCCCCCAGGGATCAGACTGGTCTGCCTTCGGACAGCGACTCGGACGATGATGACGACGAGCTGCACATTAACGGCGGCCGTCTGGCCCTGGCCAAGACTTATAGTGGTGGCTCTCTCGTCCAAGCCGATACTCCCGCGGCCCAGCGCCTATCCCAGGCCGTTGAAGAGCTGGCCATTGTTTGTCTCGTTGCAGTCAACGCCGTTGCTGTTCTCAATGGCGCCAACGCATCGTCTCGTCGGGCCGCCGCTGCCGGTCTCGTCACCTGGCTCTACGTCTTGACCCTGGCTTCTCTTCGTCTCTTCGTCGCCTCATCCAGCCGTATCTTGATCGGGCTCTGGAATCATACAGCCGCCATCTACGGCATTCTCTGGCTCATGGACCTCGTCATCTTCCGCTCGGCCCTCATCCACCCCCTGTCGCGCCTGACGCAGGTCCTCGATATTGCCCAATTCGCACTCGTAACCCTACTTTTTGCCATGGCTATGACGACGAGAAAAGGCAACAAGACGGTACTGCTGCAGTGGGAGGACGGCATTGAACCGTCTCGCGAGCCTCTGGCCAGCCTATTCTCTCTCGCCACCTTTTCCTGGGTGGATGCCATCGTGGTGCGCGGCTGGAAGGAGACGATGGAAATGGATCACGTCTGGAATCTGCTGCCCAAGGACAAGGCCGCCGCCGTCATCGCCGACTATCGTCAACTCAAGAGGACGGGCGCGCTGGCCTGGCATCTGCTCAAGTTCTTCAAGGGCATGCTCATCTTTCAGTGCTTCATGGCCTTTCTCTCCGGCCTCTTCACCTTTGCGCCGACGCTACTGCTCAAGGCCATTCTCGAGTACGTCGAGCGTCCGGAGAGGGCACCCGTCAACGTGCTGTGGCTGCTGGTGATTGCGCTGCCAGTGCTGGATACGGTGCGCTCCTACGCCGACGGCATGGCCCTTTGGACAGGCCGCAAGATCTGTATCCGGGTGCGAGCCATCATCATCGGCGACATCTACGCCAAGGCCCTCCGACGCAAGGCGGCAGCTGGTCGGGACAAGGTGCTGCTCGACAGCAGCCGGCCGGCAGCCAAGGAGGCCGAGTCGGATAGCGACAAGACGTCCAAGATCAAGGGCGTGCTGGGCCTCGGGAAGCGCAAGAACAAGACGTCGGCCTCTAGCGATAGCGACTCGGCCAACAGCGTCGATCAGGACGCCAAGCCGGCGGGCGAGGACGAGCAGGCCAATCTGGGCACCATCATCAACCTCATGTCGGTCGACAGCTTCAAGGTATCGGATGTGACGGCTTACCTGCACTTCCTGTGCGCCGCGGCCCCGACGCAGCTCGTCATCTGTGTCGTGCTGCTTTGGCGAGTCATGGGCCTCAGCGCGATACCGGGCCTCATTGTCATGGCTCTGCTGCTGCCCGTCAACTACATGCTCGCCCGTGGCTTCAACATGACGTCCAAGACCATCATGGCCGCGACGGACAAGCGAATCAACGTGACCAACGAGGTGCTGCAGAACATCCGCATCATCAAGTACTTTGCCTGGGAGGATCGATTCGGCCGCATCATCGACGAGAAGCGGCAGACGGAGCTGCGGGCGTTGCGGTCGCGCTTCATCCTCTGGGCCGTGGCCGTGGCCATCTGGAACTCGGTGCCGGTGCTCATCACCTTCTTTTCCTTCTTGGTCTACACGCTGTTGGAACGCAAGCCGCTGTATCCGTCGATTGCCTTTACCGCCATCTCGCTCTTCATGCTGCTTCGCGTCCCGCTCGACCAGCTGGGCGACATGTTTGCCCACGTGCAGGAGTCCAAGGTGTCGATCGACCGTGTCGAGGAATTCCTCAACGAGGAGGAGACGGAAAAGTACGAGCAGCTGGGACTGGACAATACGGACGAAGACGGCGTCCGGCGCATCGGCTTCCGCGGAGCGACTCTCATCTGGGGCGGGCGAGACACGGTGGCATCGGACGGATCACGGGCCTTCCGACTGCTCGACGTCGATGTCGATTTCCGCATCGGCCAGCTCAACATCATCGCGGGACCGACTGGCTCCGGCAAGACGTCGATGCTGATGGGCCTGTTGGGCGAGATGACGCTGATGGAAGGCCGCGTCTTCTGTCCGGGTGGCCAGAGCCGAGAGGAGGTCTGGCCGGACCCGGAGACGGGGCTGGCCAACACGGTTGCGTACGTGGCACAGGCAGCCTGGCTGGTCAACGCCAATATCAGGGACAACATCCTGTTCGCAGCGCCCCTGGACGAGGCCCGTTACCGCGATGTCATCGTGGCCTGCGCTCTCGAGAGGGACCTCGATGCCCTGGACCACGGCGACGAGACCATGGTGGGCGAAAAGGGCATCACGCTCTCGGGCGGTCAGAAGCAGCGCATCTCGCTGGCCCGCGCCCTCTACTCCAACTCGGCCCACGTTCTGCTCGACGATTGCCTGAGCGCCGTCGATTCGCACACGGCACAATGGATCTTTACCAACTGCATCAAGGGGCCGCTCATGAGGGGACGCACGTGCGTGCTGGTGACACACAACGTGCAGCTCTGTGTGCCATCGGCCGACTACGTCGTCGTCATGGACAACGGCCGAGTGGCGGCCGAAGGACCGGCCCGGGACATCATCGACTCGGGCCGGCTGGGCGAGGAGATCCGGGCGTCGCGTCCGCCGTCGGCTGTGGCATCACGGGTGCCCTCCCGCGTGCCGTCGAGTGTTGGCGATTCCGAGGCCATGGTGGGCGCCAACGATACGTTCCGCAGCCTCGTCATCTCCGGGAATAACACCAAGAACAAAAAGGCCCAGGAGACGAGCAAGGAAGAGACCAAGGCGTCGGGGTCCGTCAAATGGCCCGTCATGAAGCTCTACCTGCTGTCCATGGGCCCCTGGTGGTTCTGGATCGTCGCCTTCGTCGTCTTCACTTCTCAGCAGCTGTCGACTGTCGGAACCAACTTCTGGGTGCGGCAATGGGCCAACCAATACGTCGACGAGGCCGAGTCCGAGGCAGCCGTTTATACCGTCTTCACACCCACAACCGGAGGCGGATCCCTGGCTAAGGGCTCCTGGGTCGGCATCTCCCGCCTGGGAGGGCTCGAGGTGCTGCCCCAGGCGGCAGACGTCAACCTGGCCTATTATCTCAGCGGGCTCGCGGCCCTCGGCATGGCTGGAGCACTGGCGGCCTTGATCAGGGACGTGTGGATCTTTTACGGATCGCTGACGGCGTCTCGCAAGATCCACGATAGGCTCATGTCGGCGGTGACGCGGGCGCGCTTCAAGTTCTTCGACGTGACGCCGCTGGGCCAGCTGATGAACCGCTTCAGCAAGGATCTCGAGGCCGTCGATCAGGA
Organism: Ophiocordyceps camponoti-rufipedis; assembly: GCA_002591395.1. NCBI lineage: Eukaryota > Fungi > Ascomycota > Sordariomycetes > Hypocreales > Ophiocordycipitaceae > Ophiocordyceps > Ophiocordyceps camponoti-rufipedis. The sequence goes on along the minus strand of NJES01000182.1, from coordinate 742 downwards.
GATTGCGCCAACGGCTATCGGCGTCATGTCTTGCGCGCTGTCGCTGGTGGTGACGGTGGTTCTCATCGCCGTCATCACACCCGGCTTTCTGGTGGCGGCCGTCTTCATCTCGGCCATCTTCTACCTGGTGGCCACGCTGTATCTCAGGGCATCTCGCGACCTCAAGCGGCTCGAGTCGGTCCAACGAAGCCCCCTGTTCCAGCAGTTCGGCGAGACGCTCAGCGGAGTGACGACGATCCGGGCCTACGGCGACCAGCGGCGCTTCATACGCGACAACCTGGCCAAGGTCAACACGCAGAGCCGACCGTTCATCTACCTCTGGGCCTGTAACCGCTGGCTGGCCTTCCGGGCCGATGCCCTCGGCAACCTCGTCTCCTTCTCAGCCGGCGTCTTCATCATCCTCAGCCTGGGCAAGATTGACGCGGGCGCGGCCGGCATCTCGCTGAGCTACGCCATGAACTTTACCGAAAACATCCTCTGGCTGGTGAGGCTGTACGGCATGAACGAGCAGAACATGAACGCCATCGAGCGCGTCAAGGAGTATCTCGACCTGGATCAGGAGGCTGCCGCCGTCATCGAGGACCGCCGTCCGCCCGTCTCGTGGCCTGCCGAGGGAACCGTCGAGTTCGTCGACTACACGACGCGTTACCGCTCCGACCTCGAGCCCGTCCTTCGCGGCATCTCTCTCCGGATCCAAGGCCGGCAAAAAGTGGGCATCGTCGGCCGGACCGGCGCCGGAAAG